>JAGDQP010003849.1:41797-54896 GCA_022664845.1 Lepisma saccharinum | reverse complement strand
TCTCTCTCTCTCTCTCTCTCTCTCTCTCTCTCTCTCTCTCTCTCTCTTTTGTTTATTTATTGCAATGTGAATACTAACAAGAAAATTAAAGCTACATAGGATCCACAAACTGAACACTATCCACAACTGAACATCCAACAATCACAATAATGAAACATAGATGTTTCGAAATTAATTAAATTCCTTGTACGTACTTTAAGAATCTTTGGCTCTGACCGCAAAACAACAAATAGCTAAGGAGGCTGTACTATTAATTCACACACAACCCTCAAATAGATAATTTCAATTGATTAAATTCCAACAAAATACTTAATATTGAACCATTCAATACATTGCATTCTGTGATAGTCATATATTCAAACTCAATCCTCCGCAGTTCTGGCGGTAACGTCACGAATTTTGGACGACAATGGGTAGGTTCGCAGTTTCGAACCCCGCAGCCAACCATCTTGACTAAGGTTTTACATTGTTTTCCTAGTTTCACTAGGCGAATACCGGAATGGTACTGTGAGTAAGGCCCTGGCCGATACCTTCCACATCCATTACTCTACCCTATCCCAGCCTGAGGCAGGAGAAAAGCCATACATATGTTCAAATTCAAAATTCATATTTTCATTACTTGTTTTTGTTTTGGCATACGTAAAAGAACATGAAAAGATCAGAAAAATTGTATATTTTTTTTTGGCCATTACTTTTTTAAGCCATTTCTCCGATTTTCTGGACTTATACCAAAGCAAATCGCTCAATAAGAAAGACCTAAAAGTACAAAGGGAAATAATATTGCTATTTCTAATATTTAGGCCAAAATAATAAATAGGGATTATTGTAATTTAGAGACAGCAATTAGCGCAATTAAATGTGATATAATCGCGCATTAACTTTACTTTTAACTAAATTACAGTAACTAGTTACTGTTTCTATCAAAAAGTTTATAAGTAATAGAATTTTTCTTCCGTTGTAGTAAATAAAAATGCAATAATGATCGAACCTTCAAAGTTGGATAATAACTCTTAAATTTTTCATATTTACTTCAAAATTAAAAGCTATCGACATAACATAAACTTAATCAATAAATAAATAATTTTAGTGTCAAGTACAGTACACATACTAACAACAAAGTACCATGTTTCGTATAAATGTATTACCTAAATATGCATTAAAGCCATTTTTAAACACAAAGCACTACTCTTCAACTATTATTAAATGTTTTCACATAATCATTTATTTCTTAATTGCCCTGTTTTCAAATTTTCTAAATTTTAATTGTTGCTATATCATATTTGCTTAATTCTTCGAGAGCTTTATTTTGTGTAATTTTTGTTCTTTAATTCTTTGCATATTGACTACATTTTTCCAAACTGGATTTAAAACTTCCGTATTCATTTTCGTTTACGTTATCTGTAATATAACAAGTTCGATATCCTTCACTAACTAATTTTACTGTTTTATTTTGGGCTTTTATGTCAAAACACATGTTGATATTTAAGGCATATCAAAAATAGATAAATATAATAATGAATCGCAACATATATAATCAAATAAGCTCACCATATAGACGACAAAACTACAAGATTTGTTCAAAGAAAAAAAAATACCGAAGTAGATTTATACGTTACAGATAACGTAAACGAAAATGAATACGGAAGTTTAAAATCCAGTTTGGAAAAGTGCCGTCAATAAGCAAAGAATTAAAGAAAGATAAAAAGAAAATACGTAAAATGATGCTCTCCAAAACTAAATAAACATAATCTGACAACAATTAAAAATTTGAAAGCAAAACAATTAAAATATTAAAGGAATCAGTCAAACATTTCACTTCACAATTTCTGCGAGATTCAGTTTAAAA
Organism: Lepisma saccharinum; assembly: GCA_022664845.1. Classification (NCBI taxonomy): domain Eukaryota; kingdom Metazoa; phylum Arthropoda; class Insecta; order Zygentoma; family Lepismatidae; genus Lepisma; species Lepisma saccharinum. Next base: position 53,050 of record JAGDQP010003849.1, on the reverse strand, counting down.
GTTGTATTTTACATTTAAAACAAGATTTTTAATACACGTTTAGGTAACCAATTGTATTATGAAATAACGTATTCCGATTTTAGGGTTATCTCATTCATCAATCTCTATAATAAATCTCAGTTATAAAATAGTTCGGTCAACCTGGAACTAGTACGGTTAATCATTATTTAATAAGAGTGATCAAATGTTAATTTAAAAGCCTCGAGATTGGTTAATTTAAAGCTAGAGTAGTGAACAGTTTTGCTTAGAAAACATTAAGGTTTAACATTAAAAAAACACAACCATAATGTTAGTAAATAAAACAAATTACTAAATAAAGCTACTTACGTTAGAAAGTCAATCTTTAGCTTATTATTAGGTTAAGGTTAGTCTTAGGAAAACCAATCTATGTAGTCAAACCTAGTTTCATTATAAGTTTTCAAAGCAAGAGCTTCTAAATAATATTATTTTTTCCTAACTACTAGTGTTCAAATTAGCTTTCAGTTTTATTTATATATAAAGAAAATAGTCATGCAATATTAAACATTACTTTTTACTGTAAATTGAACTTTTCATGCACATTAATATTAATTAAAAAAAAAAAGCAGAAACCATGCAGATTCCACCCCACATACCAATAGCATTAAAACTTTGATGAAAATAGTAGTAATAATAGCACAAAATAGTAGCAGAAGCTGCAATACTAGTATAGTAGTCGTAGTAGTAGCAATCAAAGCTGAAGTAAGTTGTAATTTTTGTAGTTGAAATGCACTCAGTTGGAACTATATTTTGGTTGGCAAACCAGCGACCAACAGGAGCAACACCAGCACTTAATAATTTGACATAAGCATTAGAGCGTTGAAGCGATAGTTTAAAAAAAAATGTATATGTCGTTGAATGTTCTTGAAGATTTAATGAGCCGAGCACATACGTGAACACACCACAAGATGCAAAAAAAGCACAAGACCTCTTAACTTTCTGGAATAATAAAAATATTAACAAACGACAAAGATCCACTTTGCTGCTTTCTTGGTGTTAGATGAAGGAGTTATTTCCCACACTTTTTTTTTGTCTTTCAATCCTTACCTCGCTGAGTGGCGAGCTCTTAAACAAATGAATGACAACACGCGACTGCAAAATGTTAGTTCCCATCAGTTCTATTTATACAAGAAAAAAGGAGCGTTCATTCTCCCACCATTGAGTTTTTTTTTAACCATCAGTCCACGACCACTTATGGGGATCAATCAACATTTTTCGCCAAATATCGGTTTCTTTCAAGGATGGGAGGTGCAATATTATGATTTTGGAGCATCCTTCATCAGGATTGCCAACCCAAGTTCATTTTTCAGCAAGAAACTTTGAGCAAAAAAATCCATCCTGTTTTGAAAGTAACTGTAATATATCCCTACAGTACCATTATTTATAGATTCTCAGTATGTAGAGTATGGAAATAAGTTTCGTTTCTCTAGGAAGTGTTTTCTATATGATTTCCATGCAAGTGACATAAATTTTATTGCCTATTTTTTCAGGGATGGAAAGTTGGCAACAGCTCTGGATGAAGGATTTTTTCTTTCGTCTTCGTTCAAAGAGGCCGGCCGGCTTGGATAAGATGAGACTTTCACTAGCAGAAAAAGAAGGTGGGGGAGAGGTGACCTGACCAAGAAGTAGGGTACCAATGTGAGTGAAGTATACGGGACATGTTTTTCATGGATCATCACTTTGTTTGGTGCACACCTCGCGTAAACTTACCGTTCTGTACGTAACAATTTTCTTCTTCCTCTGGCTGAGAGTAAGAGAGAGAGAGAGAGAGAGAGGGAGAGAGAAAGAGAAAGAGACAAGGACTTCTTGTAAGTGCGATGTCTTTTGTCTTCAGTGAAGTTCTATCAGTAAAGATGGTCGTAGTTGAGCAAGTTAAACTCCGGGACATTCAGTGAGATCCAAGAAGAATAAGATGATTATTGTGTGTTGCACAGAATTGCAGACATTTGTTTGTTGCAAGCAGGCTTCAATAAACACAGATTTTTATCTGGTTTATTACAGGACATTTGCCTCCAAACAACGTCAGTGCTTTTGAAATTTGTGATTCAACTAAATTTTGTGATTCTTTGTTTGTTTGTTTGTTTCTTTATTTATTTCTGTCTTTCTTTCTTCCTTCCATTCGCTCATTCTCTTTCATTCATTCTGTCTTCATTTATTTCATTCTTTCTGTTTTTTCTTTCTGTCTGTCTTTCATTCTTTCTTTCTTCCAATTTATTTATTTCCCATTCTTCTTTTTTCATTTCTCAGTCTCTATCTTCTTTCTTTCTCTCTTTTACTTTTGCCTTCTTTTGTTCCATTTCTTTTTAATGTTTATTCTTCCTTCTTTTTTCAGTCTCTTCTTCCATTTCCGTGTCCTTATCTTCTCTTTGATTTCGATTATCTGTTTCTCGCTTTCTCCTTTTATTTTCCCCTTCTGTTTTTATCTTTCTTCTTATACTTTCATTTATTTTTTTCGTTTGTTTTCTCTTTTTGTTTACTTCCATTTTTATTCATTTCTTTGTTACTGTTAGACTATGTTCTAATTCTGATTTATTTCTTATATTCATTCTTTATTTTCCTGCTGTTTTCTTTCATTCTATAAGTTTATTTCTTACTTAGTTTGTACCTACGTTATATTTTCATTTATTTATTTATTTGTTCATTTTTCCTCTTTATCTTTCTTATATCTCTCTAAAGATTTAGTATATTTCATCTATTCCTTCTTTTGTTCCTACGTTCATTGGTTTTGCTTTATTCCCTTGACAAAATTTCTTTCGTTGTCCTTTCCTACTTTATGTCAGTGTCTTCCTCTCTTCCTTCCTTTATTTGTCCTTTTTGCTATTTTCGTTAGTCTCATTAATTTCTGTCTTCTTGTACCAGAAACTCAATCAACATGTGCATTATAGTGGATTGGAGCCTACATTAGTTAAGTGATTCTAACCCTATTTAACCTAAACATTTGAAATTAAATGTATCGATGGCTTACACTGCTTTTGCGACCAAACTTAGTAGAGGAGCAGGGTACATCAGAAAACGGCCAGAAAGCATTATTAAGGGTCAGTTCTACAATCGACCGCTAAATTTCTACTCAGCGCTAAGTTGAGGCCAAGTCTGATTTTGGCCAATGAGAGTACGCAAAATGAGAGTTGGCCTCAACTTAGCGCTGACTAGAAGTTTAACGGTCGATTGTAGAACTGACCCTAAAAGTGCTTTCGTCCATAGAGACGAGTAAAGTGGCCAAAAGTTTGATTCATAAGTACTTATAGTGTGATCGAAGTCGGAAAACAAACGTTTATTTGTAAAATGCTTGAAATAATGGAAAACAAATATACATGAGAACTATCTTTTAAAGGGTACATTTGTTATGGCCGCCATCTTGAATCTAGATTCGGCCAGCTTGAATCTTGCTCAATTTTTTTAAAAAAATTGGAAAGGGGGGGTCATGTAACATATCAATTGGGGCTAGAATTTTACCAGAAATACATTGGTGAAGTCAGTTTTGACATACGTGTATTTTTGAGAGATATAATTAGATGTGTCATTAGTATCCGTAGTTGATTGAAATGTCTGGAAAAACTCTGTTCTTGTTGAAACAGTTCAGGAAATGAACACCTAATGCAAAAGTAATGAACACTGGATAGGTGGTCCTCAATACTCATTACTTGTGCATTTGGTCTTCATTTCTTGCACTGTCTCAAGAAGAATAGCTTATTTCTAGATTTTTTTTCAATCAACTAAGCATATTATAATGTCACATCTCTTTATATCTCTCAAAAATACATATATGGAAAAACTTGCTTCACTAATGTACTTTTGGTAAAACTCTAGGCCTAATTGATATGTTACATGACCCCTCTTCCAATTAAAAATAATCGAGAAAGATTCAAGATGGCCGACTTCAAGCGGCCATGACAAACGTACCCTCTGAAAGAAAGCGCATTGACTCTATATCCATTTATGGGTATTTGTTTTCCATAATAAACGTTTGTTTTCCGACTTAGATCACTCTATATAAGTATTTATTCTTATGAATCAATCTTTCGACCACTGCACCCGTCTTTATAGATGAAAGCACTTTTAATTACGCTTTCTGGTGGTTTCCTGATATATCCTACTCCTCTACTAAGTTTGATCGAGAAAGCAGTTTGAACCATCGATAGATTTACTTGTGAGTGAGAATTTAGTAACAGAGCTGAAACCGGATCTCTTTTGGTGACCCGGTCTGACCAGAACATAGGTGACTCGGTCGAAAGCTTGACCCGATTGACCTGGTATGGAAACTTAATGCATTGAGAATTTTCGGTTTTCGTGCTCTGCGGATAACACCTCCACTCCCGGTCACTCCGAAAAGAAATATTCTTCAAACGCAAGCAAAAAGTTAAAGTCTCTGCTCTGGCTTTCGTGTCATCGGGTCGAAATCAGATCGCCGTCTTCAAACGCTTCTTCTCATTTCCCATTAGATGATTAATGGTATAATTCTATTGATTTCTGGCTGACAGTTCTTTTTTTTTTTCTGAATTCCTTTCAACGGATATACTAACCTAGGATTGTTGTTTAAATTTTAGCGCCAGAGTAAACGTTTGTTTATGCTTTCCCACTTCCAATGCGTTAAACGTGTTTCTCATAAGCTATTGTATATGCCAGCCATCTCGAGGGCAAATGATGCAGCGACATTGTTCACTACTTTTAGGTCACTTGATAGCATAGCGTGTGTTATTGCTAACAATAAGGAACTTTATTTCCCGCTTTGTCCGTCGTTCAGTGTCAAAATATATCCTGAGCGCATATGTTGTTTCGCATAACAGTTGCGTTGAAGTGGGCTGCATAATATGGTAGGAAGTACCATATTGAAACAAAGTATCAGACCAATACCAGAGTTAATTATTAATAGGTTTTGGTCTCTCTATCAAGGGACCCTTGGACCCATTAATGATTGTTAGTAGAATCGCAGTAGTCACTTGTTTCTTCTCCAGAAAACTTGATATTCTTTCGAGGTACGTGATAGCTTATTACACCAGCGACATTTTTATTTATTGCATGAAATAATGGAACAAAAAACGTCCTACTGAGGTCCAGATAAACAATCCTTCTCTGAACTATTTTTCCAATTTCTCGTTTTGAAGATCTCCTAACTCGTTTCCTTCATTTATATTTTATTTGAAATGGAAAAATTGTGATTATCTTGGTCACATGCGTAGTTTTAATTTCTCACTCATACGAAGTTCAAATTCGCCGCACTATCTGCTACACTAAAGTCACCGCGATGTCTCCGCCGACCTCCTATCATGGAATAGCATCACTAACAGCAGACAAGAACATTCCCAGTGTTGCCACGTCAAATAAGCAAAATCTCCAATCTAGTATCTTACTAGCTGTTTAAATACATGACATAGCAAAAGAGTTTTGTCGAAACGGTAATTAAAATAAGTCCCTTACGACTACCTTCTGCATAATTTTCCTAACAAGAGTGCTCATCTTGCACTTGTCAGGGGTCTACACCATAGACACCTCTAAAGTCCATAATACTTTAACCAAATATAGCTATAAATACAGGGAGGATCCTAACAATGGGAGCAAACTTTAGTATGTAGTTTCCTACACGTAAATAAAATGTGTAGATTAGAAGTTTATTGGGACTAAAATATTTTATGAGATCATCACAAATCACCTAATATCTAGATAAATAATAATGTAAGACTTCTCGGCTTAGAAAATGACAATTGAAAGGGTACTCTATGCTTATGCATAAGCAAAGTTTATGATTACTCTAGTGCAGCTCAGAAGAGATTTCGCTCCACTCACATTGCCACAGTAGACAATCTTAGAAAATCCAGTCTAAGCTGCATTCTTTAATACTAAACTTTTCCTCAAATATATTTGTTCGGCACAACTTTGATTGTGGTTTGGTAAGTCGACACGTCATTATTTGTCGAGACATGACGTCATTAATGACAATGGTGCGACAGTTTTTTATGGATATAGTCCCAAAACTACGCATATTTTGATAATTCTTCAAAGAAACTTGTTTTTCTTTTGTTTGTTTGTTTGTTTGGGTGTGACTAATCCCCAGTTTCAAACAACCCTGTATAAATAAAAGATATATAATAGTTTTGGCCACCCAGCTCTCGTAGTTCAGACGGTAACATCACGGACTTCAGAGTGGCAATGGGTAGGGATGGGTTCGAAGCCTATGACCGAGTATCCTGACTGATGTTATTAATATTTTTCTTCAGTTTTACAGGTAAATGTCGGGGTAGTACCTTAAGAAAGGCCTTGGCCGATATCTTCCCCATCCTCTGCCTAACACATCCCGGCATATGCCAAAAGACCTTAAAAAAAATCAAATTAACAGCTTTGGGTTATGTATTCCCTTTAACAATTTACAATTCGTCCTGATTTAACCCATAATAATATCGAATGGAATTTTTAAAACGCACTCTTGTTGTAACTGTAATTTGTGACGCCATTAAATGAATAGTTACGCCCGCTAATCAAGAGAGCCGAGGTTCGTTCCCCGAAGAGGGGAATGTAGATATAATGTTGGGAATCCATAGTCCTTAAGATATTATCTCAATGATATGGGGGCAATAGCAAAATCTTCAATTCACTTCGCCGAAGGACACTCGGGTTACAATTGTCTTTGAACAATGCTAACAATATAATTCAGGCTTCAACCGAAACCATTGAAGCGAAGCTTGTATAAAATTGTACCATTATGTATTTTGCAAAGGTATTAATGTATGCGTTCAATAAACGAAAAGAAAGGAAGAGACCGACCGCATAGGCAAAATGGAAAGGTTGAAGAAACACAAGTAACTGTTTTCAGCAGGTAAGCGGGGTAATGTAATGTACCTTGAGCTGGCAAAGGTCAAGGTCGCCGTGCAGTCCTGTTGTTTTCTCTTTTCCTTTACAACTGAGAAAGAAACAAAAAGCAGGACACCATGGGGGGCGGGGAAACTACAAAATTAGCGACGATAGCCTCAAAATAACATGAGAAGTTGACACATGTGGTAATAATATTAAAAACGAAAACAAAAACAGTAGGCTTTGTTCGTTATTTTTATTTTCTATTCAAGGTTACGATATAAAAGACTTAATTATCTCGAAATTATTTCGTGATCATCTCAAAATCTAAATATCCTAGCACTGATTCTGGGCCCTGCGATGTTACAGTTTTCCCTCAAGGACAAAATACAACGTAATTATTCTGTTTTTTTAATGAAACAATGTTTCTTGTTTCCTTGTTTGAGCCCCGCCTATCATTCCGACCTCCGTTACTAATGATGTTCATTCATTTTCGCCTCATGACAGTTTGAATGTGTGAACCCTATTACATTTATTCACGGTCTAACACGTTATTCTTTTTTTTCTTTTTCTCCATCCTTATCTGTTCATCAATTTTCAGATTCCTTAACTGCAAACACATATGTTCTACCTTGTATCTCTTTCCCTCATCCCCTCCCCTCTCTCTCTTTCTGTGTCTGTGTCTTCATTTGTCTGAAGGTAAAACAATGATGAATATGACGTAATTATATGACATAAATTAAATTGTTTCCTGCTGACTATCATCATTTTTTGTTATCATGGTGGACTGTTTCTTTTTTCCTGATTCACTTTTCACAATCGTGTTTATTGAAATTAAAATATCAGTGAAGTCTAAAAACAAGAAATAAATCACATTTTAAAATGCTGTACTATTTTATCTTTGTATTTCTAAAATCATCATCATCATCATCAGTGTTCTTCCGAAAGAAGCAGGTCCTTCAAGATCCTTTTCCATCCACTCCGATCCTGCTCTTTTCATTTTATCCCAACATATTGTTTATCTTTCTTAATATTGTCAAGGAGTTCGTTTTCTCCCTCTTCCTCTCTTCCCTTCAATTTCATTACTCAGTATACAATCTCTGCGCAGTGAATGCCCTAACCAATTTATCTTCTGTATTATCACCAGGATTCCTCGTTTCTTGTTTAATCTCTTAGTACTTTTTCATTTTCTATCTGACGTATTTTCAGCTGACCAGATCCACATTTCAAAGGCTTTCAAATTCCTTTTTTTTTTCCTCTTTCCGTAGACTTCACGTTCCTGTTCCATACAACACAATGTTTCTTACGAAATATTTATTTAATCTCTTCCTCAACTCTTTGCTCATCGATCTGCTAATGAGATTCTTCTTCCACTTCATTTTCCAAATACTTGAAGTTTGACTTTTTTTTATCTCATCCAATCTTGATGTTTACTATGGTTCGATTTCTTACAATTATTCGTTTTATTTATGCTTTATTTTCATTCCACTTCCCTCATTGCTTTCCCGTAGTTACCTTAGCATCTAGTTAAACGATGTCTTTATTTTCTGCTGAAAGAGCCAAATCATCCACAAATCGTCCTCCGACCAGAAATCCTCCCTCATTTTTGAAGAATATCTTTACAAATCGCCTGAAATTTGAAACATATCCTGAAAATCCATGTTTAGATGGCCTTAAATAAATGTTGGTTCTAATTTATATTCCTTATACCCATCTGCTCCTCCCCCAGTATCGCAGGCTAGCGCTTCAACTCCAAAGTAGATAGCGACAAAACTAAATTTCATATTTAAATTCAATGACATCAATATTTCCGGTTAGTTTTTTTTTTATCTGGTAACTCTGAAACTGACAGGTACTTTCCATCTGGTTATCTTCTCTTTAAATAAAAAAATCATGAGAGTTTCAAGATACGCACTTCAGTAATGTTGTCATTGAGTCAACCCTAAGTTTGCATTATTAACTTTTTTGTTAAAAGGATAATCTTATTGTTAAGATTATACCTCCAGTTCCAATCTTGTCAATGGCTAGCACCATACTCATCTTTAGTCTAAAAACTGTTTCAAAACTAAAAACATCTTTCTAGCTGTTGTACGCTTTAGAATGTAAACTGAACTACTCTGAACAAGAGTAAACAAAATCGTTTATATACCGGAAATCAGGTATTCTACCATCCTCTCCCAACGGGGGCGTCAACCTTCAAATCGTCGAGCGTACACAACCCCCCTTTTTTTCTGTTAGAAATCGATAGAAACTTTAGCTTTACGCCTCCCAAAACTGAAAAGGCTGGCAGAATCCCTGCCGGAAATGTGTAGAAAAGCTGCATTTTTCTACATGTTACCTGATGACAATTTTAGAACTAAATCATTCTTCTTGAAACTTCATTTTTGTATTCTTGCTGAGACTACTGGGGAGAGAGGGAATTGGTTATTCGATTTTCCATGGACTTTTTTATTTTTGTTGCAGGTATTGTTGTTTTTGTGACATACTATTACATATGCCATCGCAAAATGGCTTTATTTGTTAAATAAATAATTAATTTTAAAAAAATATATTTTTTCTTCTCTTTAAAAATATCTTCATAATGGTGCCCATTTTTTACCCTCCTTAAAGTTTACTTTCTATCTGCCCATCTGTCTGTCACGCAGGCTAGCGCCTCAACTCAAGCAAACAGATAGAAGCTGATCTCAGATTTTCTTTCAATTAGATCAATTTATGCGGCTGCATTACTGGTTACTGGTTACTGAAGCTGGTTACTGCATTCTGGTTACTGAAGCTGGCAGATCCTTTTGATTAGGTAAAACTTTCACTATTTAAAGTATTCAGACTAATTTAATTGGGCGAACTTCAGTATGTGTTCACCACAGTGATTCTGTCAGTCCCCACCCTATGAGGGGTATCATTCTCCCAAATTCTCGAGAGTAGCCCCGAAATTTAAATTTTTTACGGTCAATAGATATTCTGCAAAACTCCACTTACACCCTCCCAATGTTGACTTTACACCCCCTGAAACTGAAAATCCTGGCAGAATTCCTGGTCCACACTAAGTTTATAGATTGTTCTTGATATGACATAGCGGTAACAAATTAAACTACTTCAAAATAATACAATAAGGTCCAGTTGCACATAACATTTAATTCCAAGATTAGATAATCCGCGAGTTAGTCTATGACTCTTAGACAAAATAATTATAGATAATGAATTTCTATATCTTCTCTTCCATGCCACCTGGTGTCAATTCAACTGAACTAGGAAAGAAGTAATGCCAGTAAATTATTCAGCGTTTTTAATGTCTTGCGGAACAATAAGGTGTAGTAGTAGGGGCTCAGCTCGCACTCCGTGCTTTTCTGAATTTTTAAATCGGACGCAGAAACAATCATAACATTTTAACATAATTTCATTTCTAGTTCGACTGAACCAACACTAGGTGGCATGTAAGAGATTGTGAGAATGGATTTTGCTATCTATAACTGTTTTATCTTTGGCATGTAGATTAATTCGTGGATTAAGTTAACTCGGATTTAAAATGTTTTCTGCAATTCGCCCTTAGTATATTTTTTTTGAAGTACTAGTTTAATTGTGTGGTAAGTTAATTTCATTTTTCTCCCGTCTAAGCACGTTTTTAAAGTCTGTTAACAAAATCAAGTTAGTAGAGAATAAAGATTAAGTGAAATTATCCTTAAAGGCGAGCAACACTTTCATCATTAATGTCTTTTGGATTGTATACCTCTCAGGGGTTCAATAATCAAATGATACGTAGCAAATTAAGTCCTTTAAAAGTGCTGTTTTCATCGCTTCCTCCTACCGTTTTCTACACGTATCTTAGATAAACAACCATGCAAGACTACAACAGAAATGCCATCTACGAAATGTGAGAACCCTAATCAAAATCGGGGCATACTTTCAAAATTAGGGTCGAGACAAAAAAAGAAGCACAAATTAATTTATTTAGACTTAGGGCTGTCCCTACAACAGTGTACCGAACTTTCTGTAGTGAAACAAGCGTGAATTATTTAAAGAGAGAAAGCTAAGACAATGAAAAGGACCTGCCAGTTTCAGAGCTGTCAGATTAATAAGAGCCTGATATATCAAGGTCATTGACCTCAAATCTGAAATCAGTTTCTCTCTACCTGTTTCCATTGAGTCGTTAGCGCGAATAAAATTCCGCGACTGATTTTTTCCCCCTTCTGCTATTCTGTAATGCCAGTTTCTCTAGTTCACTTTTGTCAAAAGACAGAATGATTTCTTCAATTAAGGCCATTCTACTATCCATTTCCATTTCTTCTCTCAGCGATAAGGAAGCGTATGGGGATGGACATAAAAGCTTTGGCAAAATGTCGCTTATCTACATCTTGATCGTTTGCAGATTTTTCGTCTTGTACGAAAGATAAGAATGGACACAAAAATAAAATTCGTAGACTAATGAAGCAAAACTGATTTAAAAAAAAAGTTTTG
>JAGDQP010003849.1:0-37578 GCA_022664845.1 Lepisma saccharinum | reverse complement strand
ATCAGAACTCTTATACCCAGGCAAGATTTGTCTTTCAAGAAACGTACGATCCGAAGAAACGTACAGCAAACCAAATGGTCATAGTCTCTTTCAAGATACTATTCCTTAGTTTTCTCCGTAGTAGAAAGAGATTGAGGTAAAGCTGAAGGAAGTCTACCAAGCTGAGTGACCTAAATATAAGTCAAGTCCGCTGTATATTCAGTTCTAATTGCGTTGCATATTAACGATTGTATGTGGATCTTTTACACCGTTAGTAAAAAAAAAACCTTTGGTAAACTTTATTTTTATATGAGCCAGTCTAGTAACTTTGGACTTCGGCCCGTCACGATTCGCCTTTAGCTGTTAAGTGTTAAAATCCACACCCATGCCCCTGCCGGGACTCGAACCCGGGACCTTCGAGCCGATGGCCTGCCGTAGCAGACCGCTCGGCCACCCAGCCGGCTACACCGTTAGTCATAGATTACAGACATTATATGGCTCAATAGCTCATCCAATCATTAGAAGTAATTATTATTATTATATTTACAATGGGATTCTTTCACTATTGAAACAGGTTTGAATGGGGAAGTACTATATAATTGCTTTTGCAATACTACTCTGATATCACTTGCGGATATCGGTATCCTTCATGACCCAAATGAAAGAGAAAATTGGGTCGTGATTTACATATTTGAGATAGGTTTATTCACACATAGTATTTTCAGTTGTTTTTTTACGGTCGATACTCTTGAAACGGAAGTCTATTCTTTCTATATATGCTTTACATTTGGACTTGAATCGTTCCTTATTAGAAATTTATAATGAATGAGGAATTAAAGACGTTTTGTTTAAACTTAAGATATGTTTTTTTTATTACAAAACCGACTTGTCTTTTATTCTTGCAACATGTCTATTGCTACGAAACAATTGTTTAAAAAAAATATCATTGCTTCTTCAGCATTCTCCTCCCCTCCCCTCCACTTCTTTCGAGTCACCTGGCAGTTGATTATACTTTAAAGAACCGTAAGGATGTTGATTCGTGCTGTTTTTCTTTCTTTCTTTTTTTTCATTTCCAATGCTTGAAAAAAATGTTGCGATCGTACAGGGAAATCCATGTGAAAATGAGGAATAACAATGTTCTATTGCCGGATGCTAAACATCACACAACGTTGTTAGTTCGTGACTTTCCCACCCATACTTTATCTCACGTTAATTCGTACTTTTTCATCGCTTATGACAAGTGGATAACACTTTGATTGGTTCCACAGCCACAACTGTCGATCACGAGCTTTCTGGAAGAGATCTTGGCGAAGAGAATCTTCTTAATCGGTGCTTCTAAGTGCCTTTTCCTATGGTTTATGTCTAAAGTGGTCAAAGAAATATTGGATGTGTAATTGGGATGTGCTGGATTAAAACCTCGGATCTGTCAGAACTGGTCTTTACTAACGCATGTGCAACAACTTACTTGCAGACCAAAGAGCCGTTCATGATATAAAAGGAACTACTATTCGGCATTTACGGCAGTATACAGTCTGCTGTCAGACATTATGTAATCAACCTCAGATGGTAGAGCGTTAGCTTAGCAATCCGGAGGTCCTAGAAACGATCCCAGTTCGCCTATCCTGACTGAGATTTCTCCAGGGTTTCCCTTTAGTCATACCAGGCAAATACAGCGATGGTACCTAATAACTAGGTCTTGGATGACTATCTCCCAACATCCAGTTTGTCCCACCTTATCCCAGCCTGAGCCTGAGATGCTTAAAGGCCATAAAATGAATTCAAAATAAGTAATTAACTTTTCTTTTTATTTATGTCCAATGTGCAACACATGCTTCTTGGTTGAATTTGTTTATGACCATTAGCACCTCACGCTTAGGTCGACATGCTGCTCGTTCCAGCGATTATGATTTTGGACCGGAACTGGAAAGGCAGGTAGGTTCGAATCCTGTTGAGAACCATCAGATCTGAGGTTTTTCAGGATTTCGCCCACCTTCGGCGGGTAAATGCAGAGATGGTACCTTCATTAGATGACCTGGCCGCTTCCTCCATTCTCATCCCTATACTAGTAGAGTATTCTCCGACGGACACCATCACTTCAACTTGTGAAGAGAGAAACTGTACTTCACTTCATTCCATAAGTGTATATAAAAACAATGGAGAAAGTAATTTAGACAGAGAATTGGTGAATTTGGAGTTATTGACGTCAAAGCTGGCGATGGATTCTTTCAATGTAAAGCCATAACCTATCTGTTACTATAGAAAGAACACATGGTTTCCTATTTAAACAAACTGTGTAGATATATGTAGTACCACGTAAAGATGAATGCTTCGAAAAGGAGTTGTGGGTACAAAAATGAATTATTCCAGAGCTTGAAAAAAAAAAGTTATAAAATTGTTACAAACTGAATTTTACTAGAGCGCATTTTACACCCAATTCTTGATAACAATGTCAATCAAAAAATAGAAGTCAATAGAACACTAGTGTGAATCGTTTACAGGGAGAAAAAGCCAAAGATTCGCAGTATTTTTTTTTTTAAAGTTCAAAGTTCGATTATAATATGTAGATTCCAAAGTTGATGGAATCTTATAAAACGTACAATAGTCAAAACATAGTACAATAATTTATGTTTAATATGAGTTTCGCTCTTGAGGTGTGCCAACATTTTGAGTTAGAATTGAAGTGGAAAATTCTACTTTAAGAATCAAATATGTCCTCGTTTGAACACAAGTTCTGCATATGTATGGACACGTGGTATTAGCCAAGTTATATTTCATGTATTTCACCTCTTTACGTCTTATTCGCTGCGTATTATGTGTCTCGTAAAAGGACTTTACACTTGTCCATCCATACATATGCAAAACTTGTGTTGAAATTTGGACAGATTCGATTCAAAATCTGGAATTTTCCCGATTTTCGTTTTTGTCCTGTAATTTTGGGACAGCCGAAACATAAACCTCACAGTAAACATAGATTATTAGTATATACTATATATTGACCACTGTACTTATAAGATTCCATCCACTATCTGCTCTACACAATGGAGTCTACATATTGTAATCCAACTTAGAACATAAAAAAAAAAAAGATTGAGATCTTTGGCTTGTCTTTTCGTAAACGAAGCACACCAGTGTATTATTACTATTTTTTTATTGACATTATTAACAAGTATTTGGTTGAAACTGAGCTCTGCCGAAGCATGGGCAAAATTTTCTTTCCTGGTCAACATGTGTAATTGTATGAGTAATTGGGTACGTATGAAAAAGAGCCGCTTATTAGATATGGAGTTAAAGATACTATTATATTCCATGTTATCTAACTGGAGTCGTCGTAGCTCAGGCGGTATCACGTTTGACTACGAATCGGGCGGCCAGGTTTTAAATCCCGTTGGACTTATTCATTGCTCTGAGGTGCAGTAAAGCTCCTATCAAATTGAGTGCCATAATGTACTTGGTAGTCCTGAGTATCTTGGGAAGTAAAGGGAGTCGAGTGTGGAATTGAGCACCCCAACTAACTTAGTACTGTAGATCAAGAATACATGGAGCACTACCTCCACATCCCCAATGCGCCGACCACGGCACGTGCTCATCGGATTGGGGAAAAGAATCTATTCGACCTTAAATAATTAATAAAATAAAATATAATAAAGAATTACGCGATTTTACAGTGGAGGAAGTTTGAAAGTAAGTATACTTTAGCCCTGTTGTCTGATGATTGCTTTTTCTCCAGCACCAGTAGATTAAAATCATCAAAATAGCCTAACATAATCTTGTTAGTGTCGCGACACATGGCTACGATATAAATTCATCTTACAAATGTGATGCAAAGGCCAATCTTCTTAATAAAGTTTAATTTTAATTTTGTCTTATGTTTTTATTATATTATAATCTGATTAAAGATTTCCGTGTGCAGTTTTAATACACTACGGCGGTTTGCGAGGATGAACGTGAGATTACAGAGAACCGACTGTAATCCCAATTCTGGTTCCTTTAATATAAGTACGTGGTAGAGTGAACGTATCAATGACGGGAAAGTATGACACTTTCCGGAATAACTTCATGGAGATGGCGTTGAACGAAGTTGCCTGTAGCGGTAGATGCCGTCTGCTGACAACACAGTTTACAATCCACAAGTATACTGCACGCGCTCGTTTAACTCTTACTGTGTTGTTAACTCAGCTGGTCAAAATCTGACAGGACAAGTAGCAGAGAGTGGAAGTCACTGTGAAGTTAAATCAAGCAATCACGGAGTTGCTTCTTTGCAGTTACGAGCATTTACTATGAAGTTAGCAGCGGAACTGGAACGGGTCACCGGGTCAATCAGGTCATTCGGATCAAGTTTTGGACCGGGTCATCGGGACCATGTTTGGAACCCGGTCTGATCTAGTGACCCGATATCAACCCGGTGTCATGGAGAACAAAGTAAAGATTTAATTCTTTCCTTATTATACACTGTAGTCTCGATTCAAGATCGGGACAATCGGATCATTCAGGTCAAGTTTCGGACCGGGTCATCGGGTCGCCAGGTCACCTATGTCCGGGCACTAAAAGTGACCATGTTTCAGCTCTGATTATCAGAAAACCACTTTTTTTACGCTTCAGTGTGCTTTGGAGCGCAACCGAGACGGGCAGACCTAGTGACTCATTACGCAGTGAAAATATGTCCTTTAAAAAAATATATATAGACGCCTAATTTTTCACATGTTTCTGGTTTACAAAGTAAGTATTTGAAGAGGGAAATTCAACGGTTTTTTTGCTTTATTTTCTTTCTCCTTTGTTTTTCGTAGTAAACTAATTTCCGACAAGTAGTCTCTTCTCACATACATATAATTATACAAATGAATAGTTTTGCTCAAAAAATATTTTTAAAATTTTCGTCAACTGTGCTGCGTCAGTAATTACTGTCATGGACTGTGGACACCGAAAGACTAAAAAACTAGCGCCATCTTGTTTTACTAATTTGTCCTTGAACACTTTCTGTAAAGACATTCAACGAAGCACAGAGTGATCAACAAATACAATTTTCTCACTCATTACGTTACTACGAAATTAGTGAAATATAAGCTTGCTGAGACTGTATGAAAAATGAATGGACTTGTGGATCACAATTACAGAGGTGGTCTGAGGAGTACAAAGAAGTAGCCGCGTCGCTGATAGTTCAAGGATGGAACAAATGTGGATCACAATTACAGAGGTGGTCTGAGGAGTACAAAGAAGTAGCCGCGTCGCTGATAGTTCAAGGATGGAACAAAATACTGGGAAAGCGAAAGTCCTTGATCGAATTCAGTCTTGGTACCATAGTGTATGTGAAACTTCCGTTTTCACAAACTTTAAGAAATTGAATAAGAAAAAAAAATCATCTAAAAACCAAGAACGAAGAACAAGATGAGAATAGTCACTTGACATGCGTGTGAAAATCAAAATCTATAAATAAAATTAGAAACATGCTACCACTTTCTTAATAATATTTCTACGAAAATATTTAAAGGAAAAATTAGGGAAAACTTAGAATGTTATGTAACACATTATAGTGTTGATTTATGTATTACCAATTCAAATCCAAATTTCCGAGAAAATATATTTCCTAATAGACTGAAACGACGATCCAGTTGGCATTTTGTTACGTGGTGTGAATAGAACGCCGCAGAAGAATAAGAGAGTATAGACTAGGCGAGAATTCATAAAAGTATAGTTCAAGATTATATGATTTCTCTTGAATTCAAAGAGAAAGAAATATTTTCATAGAAAATACTTCATTTACTAAATTGGTTGTATGTTGTCTTATTTAAATCTAAAATTCTAATATTATTGGCCAACATTATGCGATTATTTCACTACACGAAGATTTTTGTGTGGTAACTATCGGAGAACTACTACAACAGGAAGATTAATTATCTAATGGTTAGGACATCAAATCAGAAATATGGATATTCGAGTTCGAGTCCCGGTGGAGACATTTTTTTTTCGATGATTTTATTTAAATCATTGTATAATGTTATCTAATATTCTTTCTGTCTGTTGTGTTGCAGTTAGAAATTTTTCGCTCAGTATGCGAAGATTTAAATTTACTTTGATGATAATGAAGTACCATTTTTGTATTACAGTAGTCGCTAATAGGTCATGGAATATTTCACAATAAAGTTTCATTTTAAACGAAAAGTAATTGTTTGTAGAATTTTATTATATAGTTATCTACAATACCAAAATCACATATAGCTGTTAATTTTGTATTAGGACGTAACCATTAAATTATTTTGTTATTATGGATACACTTGATTTTGTGACGAACTGACATCTATGTTACAAGTCTGGGAGACGATTCCCTAATAAGCATACATCTTGTGCTGGAGTAAACAATATTCGTCAAACATCATTCACGTTTCTAAGTTTTTTTTATATATTTGTAAAGGTGTTGATGTTATAATATGAAACATACACAATGATATTTACCTGTTATATGCTTCCTAGAAGAGTGATGAAGCATATTTTGAAGAGCAGGAGAACATAACATTAAGATTACTTTCACCAAACTTTCTGATGTACTGATGTAACATACTTATGTTTTCTATGTGTGCGTTACGTTTTATTCAACTTGTAAGTACACATATGTGTATTTTGCTGCTTAAATTGGTTGATGTTTAGTTTTTAATCATGAATTGGTAGAGTTGGTCACGACAACTGATGATCTTCATACTAAAACAACTAGAAACCAAAAGTAATCTACCTTTGATACATGTGAAGTATATAAATCGCAGATTGCGTAGTCTATTGTGGAAAGGTCATGGGACTGCTCCTCACGAATTCATGCTTGGTAATTCATTTTATAATTTTGGTCTCTCCAGAAATAAAATTTTCTGCAAAGCTTATGAGTGAAGCACTGGTACTTTCGCAACTGGTGACCTACCTAACCTAACCTAATGTAATTTAACCTAACCTTACCTTACCTAACTTAAACGCTAACGTTTATTTACAAACGTCGTTTAACAACTTAGTTGCTTTAAAATTTCGTCGGGCGGCGATAGGTCATCAGTTACCAGACTACCGAAACGCCCAATTTTTCGTTTTCAAAATATTTATTTTATTCTATTTGTGGGAGTGTGGCAACCTATATTGTTTATACAGCGATCACGGGAACATATTGTTGGCACGTGTGAACTCATATTGCCATTGTAGGGTAGTTGAAAATGTTGGTAATGATCTGGAACGTTATTCATGTTGAAATATATATTTAGGATTCATACATAAGTTTAAGGAAATTGAAGGTGATGTATAAACAAATACGAACACTAATTCTCAATTAGTTATACGTATATATGTCGTCAAAAAAATGTCCAAAATTTAGTCCTTTTTGAATGTGAATTTATTTGAAGTCTCTCGATCGATTTTAATGTGATTTTCGTAAATCATTGAGTAGAATATTGTCTAAACGACAATAATTGTAAATTCTGATGATTTTTTGTCAAATCAAACAAGTTACTAATAATTATCTTCCTAGAATTGCAGACACACTTCTGCGACGATTCAGAATCGAATTCGTGATCTCTCAAAATCACCACAAATTTGAAATAATCTCACCTTTCATAATTGGTAATTGTCATGTCCGGAATATACAAAATATACCATATTCCGAACGTAGGTTACATCATGCCTACCACGGTAGTTGTATGGTCTAAGGTGTCTCCAGCGTCTACAAGATTTTGGGATCGAATCGCACTAGGGTATGGATGTTTGTGGATCTTGGAAACACCAGCTAAGCGTTGGGTTGAGTCACTAGTTACTAAAATGGATGAAAATACAAAATTTGCCAAAGATAGGCACATCATGTTTTTAGTATGTAAAGTAAGTTATTTCCAACTAGATATTCTGTGACATCATAGTTTAGTGGCATCACCAAGGCATCATAAGTGGCTGAAGTTTGTGCCAGCGCAAGCGTGCAGCTTTGCACATCCTCTCCGTTTCTAGAAGAAATCTTAATTGTATTGGATTGATTAGATATACAGGTAACATTAAAGCACCATTTTTTTTTCAGCTTAATGTATATTAGTGTTTCACTGCGAGACGGGAGGGTGGTATGTACTATGTACCGTAACTGCGAGTGGTTCATGCGAGATCGAGAGTCTCGCGTACTCTAGCGCGAGTATTTCTCACATCTCGCATCTTATTTCATTCATCTTCAATAAATTTAGTTTTTTATATTCAACTGGCACCCGATCATAACTTAGTCTTTACTGTTTCGTTGTGGAAAGAACTCACTCCAAACGCTCTACATACTATGAGTAGGTTATGCTATTTACTAGTAACTGTAAGCTCCTTCCTACCTCACTAACCTCAGTGTGGTAGTTAGTTAACCTCTCATCTCTCTCATCTTTCTGTGCTTCCTACTCCAGGCCAAGGGTGAATTGTGATCTTCAGAGTAGTGGTTTCACCGTTACGTTACAGGAAAAAAATAAAGCTAAAACTAAATACTATATGACGTCATATGTTATCTAATTTTTTAGAAAGTATGACGTCACACAAACTTTAATCATTTGCATTAATGCAACAAAGAAAATTTAACTTTAAAAACAGTTCAGATTCTTCGTATTATGTAAAATTTAAAATTATCTTCTTTTTTTTATTTAAAACTTATGTTGGAAAACACTAAATAAATAAATAAATTATGTTAATTAAAAAAGTCTAAAAACTTCATCAAGTGACTTGGATGCTGAGACTGTTGGCAAGATAGAATTGGCATTCCCTTTCTGAATGGCGGCGCTGATCTTTTATTTCAGAAAGGAGATTGAGTCCTTTGTTTCATCGAAAATTCTGGATGTCTATTCAGAAATGCAAACCTTGATCTTTTGTTTATACTGAGTTTAGTTCATTTTTCATACCAAATGGAGTCATAATTGAAAATATAAATTGCACTAAAATCGGGTACATATTTGACACTTTTTTAGATTGTCTGAGAAACAGTAATGCTAAAGTAAGGAAAATAACATTTGGTCCCTACTTGTGTTATTATTTCAATATATATATATTTTTGGGTTATTGGGAAAATATTTCAAAACAGTTTTTAAATGCGGAAAACAACAGACAACTAAATAAACAGAACAATTATTGTGGGCTGTGACAGTATAACTATTGTGCTCTATAATGTACGAGAGCAGTTGTTATGATATTAAAATTGACTAATAGAAGTTCATGATGACCAGTATTTCTCGTTTCTCTTTTGTTCCTTCCCTTACTTATATCCTTAGTAGAACATTAAACAATAGAAAGAAGTATCAACAATTGGATTATTTTACTGTAAACAAGGGGAAGGTAAATATTTATATCAAGCCAATTAGCAGTCAACATTTCGGCATAACACTAGCCAGCTAGCCAAACATCCCACATATAAAATAAGAATGGAATTGTAACAATAGTTGCTTAGTATATATTTTTCACATTTCCATTGTTCTTCTTATTGATCAATGTTTCATGCAGTTGACATATTTATTTAACTAAAGTTACTGATAAAAAATAATTCAGTGATTTTGAGAAATTCGTTGTTCACAAAGCAGTAAGAATGTGAGACTCTCGCCAGAGCGAGAAACTAGATCTTTTTCTTGCAGCTGCGAGAGCAACAACGACCCATTTCTCGCCTTGTCTCGCGTGAGACTCTAATGTATATCTCACGAGGTGGTGTACCCGATTTTAATGACCGCCATCTTGGATTACGACGACGCCTTGATTATGTTTAGCACTCGCTGTACAACTCGTTTTCTCGAGAACCATTGGAGATTCTAATTACTGATTGTGCAAGTTTCTAGGCGGTTCTATGGCGGGAAGGGGGAACATGCTCTGACATAGGCCGTACATGGATCAGTGAGCAATCGTTGCTAATTTGTAGCAAGACAGTCAGTTCTACTCATGTAGTGCTGTATTACCGAACCATTCCTGCAAACCACAGCGAGTGAAACAAACGCTTGAAAACCTATAAGAAATAAAAAGGTGACAAAACTTGGGAACGTGCAGGTCATGGTACCGGCTCTCCTGATCGAAAAATCAATCAGATTGGGAATTGTTTCTTAAGCAAATTTCGATCTAAGTCGAATTCGTCTACCATATTAGTTATCTTTGTTTTTCTTGAAGGACAACAAGCGAGGGCACTTTCTACCTGAAAACGCACTTTGAAATTCACGCAGTTGGCACTTAGTTTGTGAAGTTGTACAAGAGCCAAACTTGGTGTGTTTTGCTAGAAATTGACACCTAAACTGATTCTATATGTCTTCTGAATAAATTTCTATACCATTTCGGAGTTATAAAATCTTTTAAAACTTATTATGACTATTGTACTTAACACAGATATGTCTTCAACTATGCTCACAATAATTATCCTGATTGTGGTTTTACAGTGGAGCCATAGGCGGCGCCACAGTGGGTGCAGTGGGTGCAGCTGCACCCACATTAACTTCGATTTTCAGATTTTCTATAATAATCCTTTCTATTTTGTATTTATTATTTCCTATGTTTGGATATATTTGAGTGACTTCTTAAGTCTCTCATAAGTTACTTGCTAACATACAGTGTTTTTCTAGTTTTTTTAAAGTAAAACTTAGGGATTATTTTTGAGATCTTAAGGCTCAATAGTGCAGAGCGTTCTGGCAACAATGTTAGATGTGTTGGCAGAGCGTCTTTGGCGAACAGTGCGATGTAATTGGTAGTTGAGTTGTTATTGTATGTACGCATGTCGGCATGTTAATTTGCCCTTAAAATGTTTAAATCAAAATAACAGGGAACTTTGCTTGGGTGGATAAAAACCACATCTTCAACTTCAAGCGAAACTGCTGGTAAATCATCGTTTAATAGGGAGAAGCAATTGGCAGAGGATAAAGGCGAAGTCCAGGAACAAACTTCTGACGATGGCGATGGATGCTTCTCAAAAGCTACAGGTAAAGCACAGGTGATTGAAAAGGAAATGGTCTTTTGCTTCAAATGAAGACTTTTAACTTCATAGTGAGTATGGAAATAATGCATCCAATCTTGCAGCTTATTGTATGAACAAGCAAGATGTTAGTCATCAACCATTGATTTGTGTGAGGCCATGGATGAAGTTAATAGCTTGTCGGTTACCTTACGGGATCTTCGAAGTGCTGAATCTGCGTTTGATGATATCTTCAGTAATGCAGAAGAAAAATGCATGGAAATTGACATTAGTGTTCCGCCGCCTAGAAAGCGAAAAACTCTTCATTTGTGGACGACTCACAAGAAACAGGAGTTTTTGCGGAAACGACAAAGGAGGCAATCAAGTATTGGACATTCTATCCTTTATTGGATAGCCTTATTCTGGGACTTAACACAAGATTTTCTCAAGAGACTATAGACCTCATGCAAGTAACTGGGAAAATTGATCGCCTTGCTCGTAATAGTACTGATTATCAAGTAGTAGCAGAACGTTTTGGTCTTAATGCGTCAAAAATTGAAGCTGAAATCAGACTTCTACGAGCAAGGCGCTTGAACAATCCTCCATGTATAGTTCTTGATTGGCTAAAGTGGTTGCAAAAATCCGGAAGAGAAAGGGTGTATGTGGATTTCTACAGATTGATGAGAAAGTTTTCAGTGATTCCGGTTACTAGTTGCTCATGCGAACGGAGTTTCTTCAAGATGAATTATGTCAAGTCCAAACTAAGATCGACTATGCTTCAACAGAGACTCAACTCCGTAATGTTGCTTTCTGTTGAAAAGTCGATTTCAGTGAGCATAGATGTTGAAGATGTCATTGAAGAATTTAAAGCCATGGTTCCATTCAACAGAAGAATGTCCTTATAAAAGCTTTTGTAATTGATGCCATTGCAGAAAAGTACCTTGTACACTTAAAAATTCTGATATTTCTTTGATAAATCCATAACTCACATACACGTGTATCCATGTATGAAGTTTCTTTAAATATGTACATAAAAGTTTTTATTGCGTACCATGTTAATATTTTTACTATGTCTTATCTCTTCCCAGCCTGCACCCACATTACCAAAATCCTGGCGCCGCTTATGAGTGGAGCCCTTGATTTCAATACGTAAATAGTTAGATGTATCTACTTCCTTTATAATTAATCCTCATACGAACAGAGAACAAAGGTACCAAGCCGTCATAGCTCAGTTGGTAAAACGTTGGCTTAGAATTCGGAAGGTACTGGAACGATCCCAGCGGTCGCCCATCTTGACTGAGGTTTATCCACAGTACCACCAGTGAAATGCCTGGAAGGTACCCACTTAATAAGCCCTGTCTGACTTCTTTCCAATACCCTCTCCTGCACTCTATCCCGACCTGAGTCTGAGATGCCTAAAGGCCATAAATAAATTCAAAGAGAACGAAGGTAGGGAGACAGTCTTGAAATACAAGATGTAAGATTAACTTTTAATTCAATATTACCCTTAGAAGTTGGCAACCCAACCAACGTTCCGTAACTTTGGGTTGCTGAACTTCCAGGATAAGTCTAATGAGTATCGGCGAATTTGTAACTAAAGATGAGGCGCTAGCTTACGTTGAGTATGCTCTGAAAGAGTCAGAGGTTTCTGACGTTTGATTTTGGTCGTGGGGGCCTTATTGGCTATGGAAAACCATGTCTCCTCCGAGGGTGGTCGACAACTGAGGGGGAGGGGACAAAGTCCCAAAAACATTAATCATGAAATCGATCATATTTCACTTACTAAACACAGTAAGGCAATAGTTCTTTTTTTTTATTAAATCGTAGGGAATATAATTCCCTATGATAAATGTCTGACACAAACATCCATATTTTTAATAATTTCTGTGTGTTGTCAGAAATATGCCAAAAATTAGGTTTTTGCATAAGATAAGATAAAATGAATTTTATGGGCGGTAACAACACAGGTTTTTCGAGTAAAACATAGTAAAATTCTCTCTATTTATAAGTAACATTACTATTTTTTATTATCAGTACCACTAATAAAAATAATGATTCCTCACTTCTCACATTCAAATAATAACACCCAAAACAATCCAGCAACTGTGTTTTAAAGAGGATACCGCACTTTATGATAGTTTTTGCCTATCTTAGCAATGCAAACATTCGTGTCACCTCCGTTGCTTGCTCAGCTTTGTTTATTCTCCCATTTCCTGCAAGCATTGTGAAGGATGAGTGTGGTCGTGCATATTATTAAATTGTAATGACACGGTTTGTTATATATGCTAACATTATACTTTATTTAAATTTGAAACTGTGTACCGGATGTCCAAAAAGTCCCCAAGCTTCTTTCAAAGCACGTAAATATTAAATTAAACTATATTAAGATATCGTTCTTGCACTGAAATATAGTCCTATTATGAGCAGAGTTTAGTTCCGCATTAGACATCGGAATGTTAGTTGGACATCTGAAGATAGTCAGATATCTTATTATTACATGTTTATAGTCGTGAACTTCAGGTCGGCATTGGGGAGGCACACTGCGATCATCCTTTCTGAGCTTTTCTAAGGATATCCTTAATTTGAGAAGCGAATTGTAGGCTGGTACCTTGACAAAGGTTCTATCTTTCTTTTCTCCTAGAAGAGTGCTCACCGAAGGACGTCATCACTACTTAACGAGATTACCAATGTTAAGTCTATAAGAAAATAGATAAATAATTAAATAAAAATAGTGTTTCAGAGTTGCCTAAAGGTTTTAAATACAATTCAAATAAATATGTTTATTATTATTATTATTATTATTATTATTATTATTATTAATGACTTTTTTGGTTATATATTTGTTGATCCATATTCTTTTTTATTTAGTTTAATTTATGCTTCAGACAGAGTTGAATCTCTGTAGCAAAGAAAGATAGCGTATAGAGCTCATGCACATTAGGTAGGGGCGTTACCGGCATTTGTCTGCTGAAATTGAAAAACAAAAAGCTGAAATGCCTCTATCAGTGTGACCAGCACCTGATTCCGATGCTGCGTACCTCGTCAGTGATTATTCGACAAAAAGTCGGTCTCCTAATCTTATGAAGAAGAGGCGATAAATTAGATAAATATTCACCCAAATTTATTTTTGCGTGAAGTATACATCTTTTTATAGAAATCATTATTGGCTGCAGTCAAATTCAGAATTTCTTAAGAGAGACAAAACAACGTAAGTTTAATGCATTACTTCTTTTGTAGTTATATTGAAAAGAAGGAATTATCGTGTATTGACTCGGAACACCAAGCTACAATAAAAAACAGTCCCACGTGATGTTGAATTATTGTTGTTCCATGATTCCAGCAAACAAACAGGAACCGAAGAAGAAGAAGAAGACAAAACCCACGAACGTAATTTGTTCTGAATGTTGTACCTTTCTCTTTCTCTTGTTTCTCCGCGTGTCTGTGCTCAAGTACAAAGGAGGCAGAAAAGAACTACCCATTCCATTCCACACAACAATAACATCTTCGCCAAACAATCTTTCCTGTTCTTTTTAAAAGATTCAAATTATTGTAGTCGATTTCTTTTTTTAACTCCTGAAATGCAAGATATGTGATGTGTAGACATGTAGATATACGATTTCCGCTGCAAAGATGTATTGAGGTTATCGTGACCAAAACAGGATTTAAAAAAAAATGTTATCCGATTAGTTCGTAATGTCTGATGAAGAAGGAACTGAAATAAAGGGAAAAAATCACTATGTAATAAAAATTAAGTGCTGTGATATGAACGAAGGTGATCACGAAGAGGCAGAGTTGATACTATAACTTCCGTATTATTCAGATACTTTGAGTTCGATTCTCGTTCAAATCACATTGGACGCGGTGTTTCTCATATTAATTGTATTATGATAGTTTATTCATACAGAAATAAGTAATCAATAACTTTGATGGAAGATTAATTCCATCAGTTTTGAAACAAATTAGCTAAAAGTTCGAAAGTAACTTCTTTCGCATGCCATTTAAATATTTATAACTTCTTTAAATATTTATAATTATTTAAAAGAAGTATTTATATCAATAGTATCCTACTTTCACACAGCATGTAGTTAAGAATCAGAAAGCACTAGAGCCATCTATGATGCATTTTCTAAAACATTACTGGAACCGAAATAGCAGTATCACAAAACTTTAGTTATGTGATAGCGTTCCAGGATAACAATTTTATAAATGCCATAAATCTTCGTGTCGTTGAAGTCAACTTATGATTTGCAACAACATCGTAAAGTTCGTGAATGCTTAGCTTTAATTCTCAGTGCCGGATCTACGGACGGGGGGCAAGGGACCCGGGTGGCACGTTTAGTGGGCGTCAAACAGCTAAAAATAAAAAAATAAAATTAAAGCTCCTTAGAAAGGAAGTACACTCACCTATTAAATTGAAATTGATGTTCAAAATTTCAATACTGGCGCGCTAAGACAATTTTTATTTTATTCCATACAACCTGCCTTCATCTCTAAAATTCAAAACCGCGATTCAATAGGTCTACTGCTTTACTGGTGTTAGTAATAGCGATGCCACGACAGGTTCTAGAGAAGATAACAAAAGTACACTACGTAATGCGAGATAATATTGTGGCCATCGCGTCCGCCGGTCATGTTATTTGGCTTAAAAACGATGGAGAGTGTTGCAAACGGGCGGTGGAAAGGGCGGCAAAATTTAACTTTGTCCCCCATAGGAAAATTTCTAGATCCGGCACTGTTAATACCCAATACCTTTATGAACAGACACATACAGACTCGTGCTTTATATCTTAAAATAATATTAATTCTATTAGTTTATTCTTTTAAATATAAGCAGACAAATACGAGTGACATAGAATTCATTCCATTTGAGCTGATTTTCCTCGTGCTTAGAGTTGCCAGATGTCCTCTTTTTCCCGGACATGTCCTCTTTTTCTGTTCGCGTTTTTTTTCCAGTGAAGTCATTTTTCCTCTTTTATCCGTTTGGATGCTGTAACATGTGCATGCTAAAAGATATGCTACGATATACAGATGCTTATCAGAATAATGGAAACACCTGAACGAAAGTGCAACTTACCAGATTAATATGGTGTCGGGCCACCTTTCGCCTTCAGAACAGCCTTAATGCGACGTGGGATGGAGGCATAGAGGTCGTGAATGGTGGTAGCAAGTGGAATATTACACCATTCCTCGTGCAGGGCATCGGCCAGTTCTGTGAGAGAGGATGGAGGTGGAAATCGCCGCCGGAGTCGTCTTTCCAAGATGGACCACAGATGTTCAATTATGTTGAGATCTGGGGATTGGGCGGGCCAGGGGAGGTGTTGAACTTCATCCCGATGTTCCTCAAACCACGCTGCAACAACTCCAGCTGTGT
Source organism: Lepisma saccharinum (assembly GCA_022664845.1). Lineage (NCBI taxonomy): Eukaryota > Metazoa > Arthropoda > Insecta > Zygentoma > Lepismatidae > Lepisma > Lepisma saccharinum. Next base: position 21,343 of record JAGDQP010003849.1, on the reverse strand, counting down.
GAATGGGTACATTATCATCCTGGAATATGGCGTCATTGTCCGGGAACAACATCCGGACCATAGGATGCAAGTGGTCTCCTAAAATTGCGACATAATCGTTGGCAGTGATGCGTCCGCGAAGTGTGACCACAGGACCCAATGAAAACCATGATATTGCGGCCCACAGCATCACCGTGCCGCCGCCATGTTTCACAGTTGGGCGGATACACTGCAGATCATACGCTTCTTTGGGCGTTCTCCACACATAAACACGGCCCGTGGTTTGGAATAGGGTGAATGGTGACTCATCCAACCATACCACACGTTTCCAGTCGTCAACGGTCCAAGTTGCATGGTCGCGGCACCATTTGCGGCGTACTAAAGCGTTCTGGTCCCTGATGAGAGGTTTGGCCCGTGCAACACGACCCCGTAAGTTCATGTCATGTAATTCGCGGCGGACTGTGATTGTCGAAACAGGTTGGGAGAGGTGCTGATTGAGTTCCTCCGTCACTTGCGCCGCAGTGGCACGACGGTTCCGCGTGACAATACGCTTTAATACCCGGCGTGCCCTGTCACTGATGCTTTTCTTCCGCCCACTGTTCCGCTTCCCCGATGTGGTTTTCCCGTGTGTTGTGTAGGCCGTCATCACCTTCGACACTGTCCCTGGCGACACACCTAACACACTAGCCACTGCCGTCACACTCACTGCACATAACCGCGCACCAACAATGTACCCTCTTTGAAACTCTGAGAGGTCTCCCATTTTACACTACCTCCGTCTGCTGCAGCCACTGCACACTCCTGTTCCACGACGCCTGACGTAGTATGGAGACCGACCTAACACACCACCACCAGCAGTCCGGCGCTGCGGTCGCCACGACACCACTGCCAACCCATACATCTGACGTGTTGCCAACTACAGGTGTTTCCATTATTCTGATAAGCATCTGTATGTCTTATTGCCAGTACAAAAAGATTCAAATTGACGGTCTGTTGGCATAGCTGTAACGCATTTTCAGACTAAGATCTTTTTTTCTACTTTCAATAAAAATGTGCTTACAGTATCAACATTTCTGAACAATGTTTTAAATTTAGAGTAAATAAATTCGTTATATTCGAACTTTCTAATTTATTTCAATGTTTTTTTTTTTTTTTTTGATTCTTTGTGTTAAGTTAGCCTGGATAGGTTAAGGTTTGATTAGATTAAATTGGAATAGGTTATTTTAGATTAATTTGACTTTGCATACCCTAAACTAGATTTGCTCCCTTCTTTCCACTTGCCCACTGGCGTATTGAATGTTACTTTAGCTTCCGTTCGGCGTTCTTTTTATAAACAGAGCTTTAGAACAGATTAACGAACTGTTATATACAGCTAACCTAGAAAAGAAAACTTACACAGGGTGAAGAAAATCAGACTGATAACTAGGCAAATTTATTTACTTATTAGAGAAAAACATACAAGGGTTAAAATTAACCGTCATTTACACAATTAACTTTCCTCGATTTTTAGATATCTGTATCAGTAATATTCGAGGAGATACTTTCACTAGCAACAGAATTTAAATTTGTAAAATTATGTGTCCCTAGAATAAGACCCAACTGAATAAAATAACCTGCAATATAGTTTCATAAAGTACAAGGTTGTGTTATACCAAGTACATGTACTTTTTTTTATTTACGCCATAGTTAAGAAAACGTACTGACGAAAGTGCGTTTGTTCAACTGGAAATTGAGGTAACTTTTTTACCAGCTGAGGCCGTTTTATGTTTACAATCGCTGTGTGCCCTCTTTTTTTTTCAAGTGGAAATCTGGCAGCTCTACTCGTACTTCTGCAAAATTGTAAATAACTTGGAACAGAATTGCCAGATGTCCTCCGTTGTGGAGCACATGTCCCCTTTTTTCCACACTTTTTCCTGTTATCCCTACTTTTCTAAATTTCTTGAAATGTTCTCCATTTTCTAGTGACCAGGTTAAAATGTTGGACATATTCCTATACTCCTGTGATCCAAATTCTTACTTTTAATTGAATGTTCGTTGCCGAAATATCAAGCAAACTGTTCATCAATTGGTAACCGATTTCCATTTTTATTAAATTATATTACTTGATAGGAAGATGTAATAAAAACGATTTTTTTCTTTGTAACTTGCTCTGTAAAAACTGAAATTTCAAAGTAAGAAATTCTTCTGATTGTCAGTGTTTCTTTATCGGATTTTAAATGAAAGGTAGCCATAGTTGCCTACCGATCTTAGCTTAGTTGTCCTCTATTAGAAGAAAAAAAAGTACAGTTGTCCTTTATTCTTAACTTTACTGTCCTCCACTGCCAAAAAAATGATATTATTACCCAGACTTGGAGTGAATAATAAAAAGCATAGGAAATTCTACTTTACACAAATATGGCTCAGAATTATCCAAACGGAAACTTGAACCTTCTTTTTTCATAGCTTTTACAGCTTCTAAGGACTTAAGCTTCTCTCGACACGCAATTGACTTACTCTGTCTGCTGAAAAAGAACTAGAAAGGAAGGTCCTTTGACCTTAATTTTCGTTACTATTCCCGTGTTTGTTTGGTGTGATTGACGAAATCAAAACAAAATTTCAGTTTTGCTGACTGGACCCGAGATTTAAACCTAAGACATTTTTATAACAAGGGGAACAGTCTTCTGCTAAGCCACCCTCTCATCTATTCTCATCATTTTTTTCTTTTCTAATATCCTAATGTTCATGTTAATCTATTATACATTTATTATTGGTAATTTGCTCACAATTTTAATTGTGACATTTTATTGTCTCGTACTGTGGTTTAGTGTTGAGTATATCTACATACAATTCAGTTTCTGACCTCGATAGACAGATTTGGCTCAAGCTTGTCACAAGTTTGCGGAATGACGCCTCTCGTCTGGTGAAATTGATGGGAAACTGAGAAATTTAAGTTAATTTGGCCAGTAGTAGTAATTGAACCTTCTTATCTTCGTACTACCGTTACGAAGCCCATGATCATAACAACTAGGGACGAAGGATGCTGATTATACCGCTGCATGCAAATCGATGGAGGAAAGCAAAACAGGTTCAATCTCTATTCTCTACTAATAACGCCCATCCAAACTGAGTTTTCTTATTATTTATCAGTGTTACATGAAAGTATGTTACCTCCAAAAGCCATAGGTGCTACGTTCACTTTTCTTTTCCTTCAGACAGTATAAGCTCCACGAGACAGTACATAATAATACATTTTAAGGCCGCCACCTTTCATCCTTGTCCTCGGAAGTAATCAGCGAGAGACATCATCCCCTTTAGATTATAGTTGCCTACTCAGTCCAGAAATTATCGCTTAAAGAAACCAGAAAAGCAGGAAAGATAAAATTTACAACTTCCAAGTTTAATAAAGTTTCGATAAAAGTAGGCCCTGTATCTTCAACGTGCATGCATTAATATTTATTCCTGATAATAGTCAACATTTCTCTTTAGTTTACGAAGTCTTTCTTTTAAATATTTTATTAATAATTTGATGAGAAGTATGTGTCAGTTTTAAATTCACATTCAGAATATTGTTATTGTAACAGTTTTATGTATCTCGTGTTTGATCTAGAATTAAAATATCTTATTTCCATTTTAAATAATTATTAATTTTCAAATCATTTATATCATTTAAAAATTACACTCTACTTGTACCAAAGTTTGTACTGACTACGCACAACAACAACAACAACTATTACTACTACTACTACTACTACTACTACTACTACTACTACTACTACTACTACTACTACTACTACTACTGACTACTGACTACTGACTACTGAATATTATATTTTCTTTGTAACACTGACTAAAATTTCCTAAATTGAAATTTGACTACACTTTATCTCACAATTGTAACAGGAATTTAACAGATTTATTAAACGGTATTTCTTAAAGTTGTAATACAACAAAAGTTTTAAGGAGTTTATTTTCCTCTTATAATTACAACAAGAGTTTATAGGAGTTTATTTTGTTTCCTAATTGCAACAATAGTTTGTTTTCTCATTTAAAATTGCAACAAGATTTTTAGGTTGAAGATATTTGGAAACATCATTAAACAAAGTGATATTGACTTAACAAATCATGTTAATAAACTACGCAGGTTAAAAAGAAACACTAAAACAGTTTTTAGATGCGTCATCTTTTACTCAGAGATTGACCTTCTTGAAATAATTGTTTCATATCACCTTTTTATCTCACCTCTGAATGTCCTACAAGCAATTGTTATCATATTTTTATTAGGGTCGTGTGAATTCATGATTAAACATGCAAGTCATGTCCAAACATGACTCCCATTGCTATGAAATTTTCTTTTCATCTCTATTATTCACTAAACTAAAGGAGTTTTTTTTTCTTTTTCTAAAAAAAAATGCACAAATAGTTATTATTTATCATTTGTGTACTAAGGCATCCTCAGATCGTAAGGAATGACGGAATCAAAACGTCATTGAAGATAAAATAAACACGTCTTGCAACACGAAAAATAGCTGACAACAATACAAGTGTACGAAATTGGTGGCATCCTGATGAAATCTTCTTATCCGTCTCTTGTTATGGTCACAGACGACCGTCGTTCGCGTGCTTGCGGTTGAGTCTTTATAAAGTATTAAAATAGTTTCTACTTTAAGGTAGATACAAAAGAAAAGTGGAAAAGGGGAAAAAAATTCAGAAAAAAAAAATTACAAGAATGACAAGTGTAAAAAAGATGCCTGTCTGCAACATAATATTGTTGAGAATTATTGTACTGTCATTGTTGCAGTAGTTGTTACTGTTGTTAAGCAGAAGCTGGATTTGTAACATCACCAGACCTTGAAAAGGGAAAAAGAGTAAATGTTTCACAAGAGGGGGGGAAATATTGTACTGACTTCTTTTCTAAGTTTATTTTTTACTTTTTGTTGGTAACTACTTTTTTTTTTTTCAAAAAAAAAAAGGTATTGATGTTGCAAGTCGGCATGAATCACTTTCTTTTAGGCCAATTTTCTGTTTTAATTGTAAAATAGATAATTAATTGTCCACGTATTTTGGTATTACTTAGTTAACTGGATCTAATGCATTATACTGTATCACAAACTTTTAATAATACCTGCGACATCTATTGATTTATTAACTATCCAAACACAGCTTTAGACATTTTATATTGGTCATAATACTAACGAAACAACAAACAATACAAATAAAATTTAACTAGAAACTTATAAAGGTAACCAATAAAGTTATGTCGGATTTACACGTGGTCGAACTGGACTCGCTTCCCACACCATTCGTTCAAAAGTGAAACAGATAAAAGGAAAATAAATGTGTTTTTGAGTGTTTTCTCTTACGGTAGAGTCGACTGGTAGTGGTCACCTCAGTCAAAGAAATTTACAATTTAATTAACAGAGTAAAGAGAGGTAAATACGGTCCGCGGAACTATTTCATTATTATCGCAGTTATTTTTAAGTAGAAGAGGAAACTGCCTTATTGTTGTCAAATATTCTTTGGAGCTTAGTAAACTAATACGATATGCCATGTCAGCAGTAATCTGTTTCACTGAATGATAGTGTAGACAGGTTTGCCAGGTGTTCTAGTTTTGAAGGACATATTCTAATTTTTATCCTGTCATCCTGTCCTCGCTACTTCTTAAAATTTCTTGAAATAGCCTTGTTTTTGTAGTAGCCATGTTAAAAAAATGTGATGCTATTCCCAAGTATATCGATAAACGTTCTTCCGTTCTTTGATGCTCGATAGACTAGCAAAGGAAATAAACTTTCGATGATTTAGTCTGTACAAGGAAGTACTGTGATTAATAAAAATCTGAAACACGCCAGGTGTTCAGATGTCAATGAATACACGATTTCTAATTTTAAAAAAATCTACTGAGAATATTTTCCTGAAGCCTGTCACCATTAACTATTTCTGAAAGTTGGAGCTACCTCTCTTTTAAATATTCTTAATATTCAAAAATGGTAAACATTTTGTACCTGTATTTCGTTAACAAATACTTTCTACTAGATAATTATGAATGTTAATACAATAAGGAACATATTATGCTACGTTATGCTAAATACGTATACCTATTCCTGTATTCCTAATGTTTAATATTAATAAAATAGTGTATTTCTTTTCAAAATATCGAAACAAAAGTTTATCTGTTGTAAATGTATTCTCATTTTCATTACATTTCATTATACAAGTATGATGGGAATGTGCAATTGAACTATTAAGTTTTACCTAAATTAGCGTTTAGAAACTGAACACTGAAAGCAAACAATGCTTCTGTTTAATTGTATTTCTTTCTCGGATCATAAATGAAAGATATCCTCAGATATTCTCCCTTCTGAGCTAAAACATAACTTCTCTAATAAATATAATTAATCTGGTAACCCTGGCATAGGAGAAAGCAGAAGATGCGATTCAAAGACATACTTTTCGTAAACAATTCGTACTAAAAAATAAACAAAAAATAATTTTGTTTATGCATGACTAAAAAGAAAAGCATAGGGCGCGCTAATCGAAGAATTTATAAATTGACTGCATATGCTTTTCTTTTCAGTCATGCATAAACAAAATTACTTTGTCACTTGTTTAAAAAATTGTTTACGAAAAGTATGTTTTTAATTTTTTTTAAAACAATTTTTACCCAAATCCTAAGATGTTCTGCAACCAGTCAAACGCCACAGCGTTGCAGGCTAGTATTTATGGGTAATATTAAAAACATATTAAAATATGAACGTAACAATAGAATATTGTATTGTCACCCGACTTACGTTACTGTGAAAATTTCCATCGATGTATGACGTTGGGAAATGTCAGCTAATTTAACGTTGCAAAATTTGAGGACAGCACGAACCATTTGTGAACTAAGGAAAAGAATGTAAAACATTAAAGTTACATGCAAATTTTTCTTTTTATGCTTAACACATTGTTAAATAAACTTCTAAAAACAATATAACCTCCTTTGATTCATACGATCATAGGCCTATCTGTCCATCCTCCGCAATCCAGTGGTCAAAGTCACTGTCTTCAGGTAAGCACTAAGAAGACTGCACAGGTTCGAGTCATGCTCACGCAGCTCGTCCTCACTGAGATTTTGCAGGACTTTCCGCAGTCCCGCCAGCTGTATGCCGGGATGGTACCAATAGTATTGGCCGTTACCTATATGGTTTGCTTCGTATTCGGGAGATTCTTGGTTCGCTACTAGCGAGGTTTTACCCAGGTTTTCCCTCAGTCACACCAGTAAATCCCGGGATAGTAGCTAGCTTCAGCTTCTCTGACCGACTCTTGCTCACATCATTTTCCCTACCTTATTCCGGATTAAATCATAGATGCCTAAAGGCCATAAATAAATTTAGAAAACGTACATTCCTTCTACACCGACAACACAATAAAATTTGTGCCACACTTTGTCATTTTTTCTGGACGTATACACTTTTCTTCACTTTCGTATCTTCTTTTACTTTCCTCTGATTATTTTCGTTTGGATTTAATTACTATAACAATACGATTCCTAATAACTCCAACGTAAAACATATCTCTTAAGTCGCTTCACATATTCTGTCCTAATTCATCTCTTCTGAACATCGTATTTTACATTACTCGTAACAAATCGTGTGATAGGAGAACTGAGTTTCTAACTTTATAAACGTAACCAGCATGACAATGTCTTTCATAACACAAAGCATAGCTTTGAAAAGTTGACGTAAGGGCGAACAAAGTCTTAAGAAAGATGTTCACTCCATTTTAAACGTACTTTTCTGCAGTTCCAGTACGTAGTTCGGGAGAGAGTGTATTTACGAAACAGTAAGTAGTGAAAAAGAAATTGAAAAGTAATTAAGGCTTAAAAATTATACTCGATGTAAGTTCTGAACATCCTTTATATAAATAAATACATACAAAAAGGATGTTCAAAACTTAGAACAAACATATTTTTTTACATTTTTTTTTTAGTTCACAATAGTTCGTAGTATCCTCAAATCTTGCAACATTAACCCATTTCCCGACGTCATAGAATGGTGAAATTTTGCACAGTGACGTAAGTCGGGTGACAATACAACATTCCATTGTTACCTTCATATATTTCTATAAAGCATATTTTAATTTTAATTTTTAATACGGACTATAAATACTAGCCTGCAACAATGAAGAGTTTGACGGGTTGCAGAACATTTTAGGATTGGATCACAAATCATTATATTGAGAATATTATTCGAACACTAAAGTAACTAGAATAAAATTTAAAAAAAAAACGCTTTTTAAAGACACATTTCTTAAACAATTTGTAGCCTGAAAAGTGAAAAAAAAATGTTTATGCATGATTAAAAAGAAAAGCATTGGGCGCGTACATTGAAGAATTTATAAAGTGACTGTATATGAGAGAGCACCCCATGCTTTTCTTTTTAATCATGCATAAACAAAATTATTTTTAACTTTTACTACGAATAGTTTAAGAAAAATATGTATTTAAAAATATTATTTTTAAGCATTATTTAGGTTTCGTCTTCTTCTCCAATAACTTCTGATTCGTGTATCCACTACCCCCGCCCCTTCCCCGAGTTCTGCTACGTACTGGAAGTGATGAAAACCATAATATTTTAAAAGCCTTATTCATGTTCTTCTTCTTCCCATTTTACACGTGACACATGATCAAAATTTTTACAATGTTTCTATTCGCCTAACGTCCGGCTTCACCCTTTAGCCTATTGTTACATTGCTGTTTCACCTCGTCTGTAATTAGGTGTATCTCTATATCGTAGCCAAAGTTGCCTAAAGGCTACAAAATGTCAATACAATTTCATTCATCTATGTCGTTGGTCCTTGACTGTGCAGGGCAAACTCTTAAGTATGCAGTCCGACTGGTCTAGTGGTTTAGTTAAGATTGCTGATTTCGGATAGGGTCTAAGCATTGGCAAGGCGGCGCGTGAGTACGCTACCTGGAGGTTTATTGAGTAGTGTCTCAACTAAGGAAGTCCTATTAAGGCGGGGCCATTCTCGCGCAGGCGCATTACTCCTTAAACAGTAAATAGGACTGCCGATCAGCTTCTTCTTGCATTTGGCAATTTGGCGTATTGGTAGCATGTTGGAAAGCTTATGCGGAGAACCCAGGATCGGATTCTGGTGAAGTTTTGATTATATTTAAGAAAAATAACTTGTTCTCTTTATATATATATATATATATACATTAGGAAATTTGATAAAATTAGTGATCAAGGGCACGTGGAGGTTAAGTAAGGTCAGGTGCGGTGTTTTTTTTTTATTGCACATGCGATTAGGCCTAAATCGTGTTTTTCTTTAAGACTTTCGAAAATAAGACTTTCTTATGTTGAGAGGCTAGTGTTTATTGAAACATATTTTTCTGAAATTGAAACATGTTTAGCTGACGGACTAAAGAGCACTTTTGGAGGTAATTTTTGAATGGTGATCTTTGGTCAAGTTAGTGTCCAAAAGCTTTCGCCTTTAGATCCCAGCTGAGACTTGGATGCTTGTGGATGTATTTTCTAAATAAATAAAAAAAAGAACATTGCACTCGTATAGGGCCTTCCCTTTTAGAAACTATAAGAAATATTTAAAATCAGACTTTGAGGCTATTTCTCTTGTAATCTTTGCTAGGCTTGATATTAACTATTTTTGTTTTTTTCATCTATTTATGTGTTGCCTGAAAGGTACTTTGGACACCTGTCCCCTTCGCAACGCGGGGTCTCGCGCTACTCCCCTGGGACGGACCAAAGTTATACTTTCTAAAACAGCCTAGTCTAAAAGAAAATGTTATTAAAACTTTTAACTTAGATCTAAGAAAGTTAGATTGGCAACACTGCAAACAAATAGTAACTTAATTTAGGGGAGTGACTCGTTAAATTCTAGACAATCATAATCTAATGTTATTTACCAGTCTAGCCAGGGTAAAATAAATAAAGGCTTATTCTTGGAAATTTAAGTTATGAGTTATGACAATAAGTAAAACCGATATAAAGAAAAAGCAAAAGAAAGCATATGTAAATGTGTGCATGTGTGCGTGTGTGTGTGCGTATTGGTTACATATGAGAATATTCCAATAAATTGCAGTGTCTGTGGCTCTTTTTCTTCTTAGTGACTATTGAATTACTTTGTCACGAGAGGGCAGAACCTGTACAATGAAAATGGCGCGATCCCATTGCAAAACCAAGCAATACAAGGAATTGGAAAACGTGAATCTGGAAGGGAAATGATTAAAGAACAAAACGAAATATTTGCATCAGAATACTTAAACTTATTCCACACACGTTTTTCGCATAAAAAAAAAGAAAAAAAAATATTGTTGCATCCTCTTCTGTTTTGTCATCATCATTTCAAAAAATAATATAGCAATAAATTCTTGTTTATAGTTTTTTCTTCTTCTTCTTGCAATGTGCTAAGGAAAATGGCGTACCATAATCTGTCTTAGTTGAAGCTACCGTCATGGAGTCAATACCGTGAAGAGTAATCGAAGTCCTTGACCTCTTGGAATAATGACCTTTCTTTCATATTAACAGACATTGCAGTAAAAAAAAAAAGTGATGAGTGGAAACTATCTCTTGTAATCCAGTACCTTTCATTCTACAAGTATCGTAGGTTTTGTTGAGTCTTTTTCTTTTTCTTTTGTTCGGTGAATTGTTTTTTTTTTCTTCTTTTAGTGTCTGCACGATTTCTAAATTTGTGGATGTTAGTTGTTTGGATGATATTAAGAAATGAAGAAAGAAAGAATCATTCAATAATTCATGGGGACTTTCCGATTTCTGTCTTCCATGATTTCACGATTAAGTTTTGCTGAATTAGGTCGCCTTGATGCAGGTTAGATGTCAATTTACCAAAAAGTGCATTAATATTTGTTGTTTGTTTTAATTACTGTTTTTCCTCTTTTTAGTTGTTCGTGTCTAGAAAAGGTGTTAAGCGATTGGATGTCGCTAACTTATAAGATTGTATTTTCTGGATTCATATTAACTACCTTTTAGCGCTCTTAGCGCACAATAACGTAACTAAAATTCACTCTGTCTGGTTCTTTCAAGAGAAGAAAGGCGAAAGCTTGCATGTCATAATGATTTCCGGAAATAAGTGGTGCCATCTGTTAGCCAACTGCTATAGTACGTGCTGTATGAGGAGAAAGAAGATTAAAAAAATATGTTGTGATAATCATAATCTTTGGTTCTTATTTAAATAAAATCTAGCGTCACGTGCCGTACACATATCTTTTAAACAAAAAAATCAAACTTTCAAGACCCGAGAAACACAATTTGCGTATTAAATACACGCTTTTAACGCGCAACACAATGTTTCGACTACGTCTGTAGTCATTGTGAACTGTCAAGTGTTGTAACAGATATCATTTTTATTTTTAATATTTGAACTATTATTGTAGCCAGACCATATTTATTTGTTTGATAATAATTATTTTTCTCTTCCTTTCTTTAATTCTATGCATATTGATGATGACGTTTTTCAATTCTTGGTTTAAACTTCCACATTTGTTTTCATTTACATTATTCGGATTGTAGCAAATACGATATCCTTTCCTAATCAATATTTCTGCTTGATTCTTTACTCCTTTAAGAAACCTAATATTACTGTTACTTCCGACCATGAATCCAAACACACTATCAACTACACCAAGCGGACACTCGTCTTACTTAATACGTGAGTGTTACTAAGGAAATGGAAAATGTTGTGCTTAACTGCCATTAAATTGCATTTATTTACTCGTATTGACTTCGGGCAGCTTTGGCTCAGGCCACGTAAATGCTATTGCAACCTTCGCCAATTTCTGTTGTAATCTTCGTCAGCAAATAATAAATCTATATCCGTAGGCTGGTCTGGTTAAATACGTGATTAAAAGTATTACTATTACATAACCTGTTGTTTTCTTGTCACGCCTATATTGTCGTCTGTTTGATATGCATTTCTATATTGCCTTTCCAATAGGGCTGAGAATTAATATGAACCAGCGTTTGGATTCTATTATCCTTCACTACGTTTTTAGTTGTGTTGTTCCTATGTATCTCCTACCTCAACAGGGCGAAAGTTTCTTTTGCTGTCCTCTCTGAAACGTTAGCTTTTCCTTTTACTTCTCCCAGTGATGATTTCAATTCTTCCTCTTAAGAATGCACTCGATCATTGTCTTTACTCAACCTTCGGAATCAGATTTTACTTCAGTCGGAGTTGTGTCAATTGTTGACTGTATTTCTTGGCGATCTCTATTATTTATTTCCTGAGTTCTTCCTTTTAATTGTTGCATATCATTTTTCATTTGCTCGCTTACATCTTGATAATGACTTTGAGATTCCATTATTTGTTGTATCTATAATTTCATTTCATCTTTCATTTGCTTAATAAATTTTTCCACTCTAAGTTCATTGCATCCAACAGTGTTATAAGATTCCATTGTTTCTCCCTTCTTTGTTTTTTTTTTTCAATTCTACATTTCTATCTTCAGACCTGGAATTGTTACGTGTTTGTATAATCTCTTCAGAGGAATAACGTACGGATCGTTTCCATTGTTCTTTCTTACATACATCCTTTCCTTCTATTCTCGGCCTTATGCTGCTGCTATCCAAGTTATTTTATCACTGTTAGTAGTATCGATTTTACAGCAATGCTTTTTTTCAATATATCGCACATTTTAAGCTGACTGTCGGCAACATTCAACCCAGAAATTACTGAGTGGTTGAGGTGTTGTTGGAAAGATTTAAGCGATGTGAGTTCATATTCGCATTGATATGCAGATTGGATGAGTGGGTCCATTTCCCTAGAGTAACTACTAGGAAAAATTGACAAGTTTTGTGTTTCCAATATAAATATATATAATACATAAATTTAACTATGTAATATTGCTTAGTTGTTTACAGCCAAATATGCTGTATGTTTTGATGCTATATTTAAACCCATGTTAAAGGATCTGTTGGAGTGTCGAAACACCGCACCGAGACCTCCACGTAACAACATTCACCCAATCCTCAGAAGTTAACCTTTTACAAGGTTAACCTCTTGACAATGAATCTCTTTAACTCTGTATTCTCAGAGATCAGCTTTATATAAAGTAATAACCTTGAAAATTATATAACCACAAACTACTTCCTACGTCCAGCCTCTTGATTTGTCCTGGGTTTCTCAATGTGGGGGGCGACCCCTAGAGAGGTAGCGGTTAATTTGCAAGGGAATCATGAGGTGTGTGCATTGAAAAGCCTCCTGAAGGCTTCAGCACATACAAAGTGAAACAAAACCGATTATAGACAAGAAAGAAACTTTTGGGGGTCACCGACCAGAAAGCATGGTAAAAAAGGAGTCCCGGCATGAAAAAGGTTGACAATCGCTTACAAACCCTACTTCAAGAGGATCACTGATTTCGTTAGGATATTTTGGTTGGAATAAAACGAAAGAAAACTGAATGATAGGTAATTCAACACAAACATGCATTCGTTTCTTACAATTAGCTTCGCGCAGATGTTTTTTTAGCTAATAATTCGTCATACACAACAGAAAAGTGTATACAACGCGAAGGAGAAGGTGAGTATGTTAAAAAATTTCGTAGACGTGTTTTTTGATTTAGTATTAGTCCAGTGTCTCTGGAAGGAAGATGATCAATTGTGTTCCAATTGTTCAGCTTCACCTTGCTTCGATCATTCACAAAAATCCCCTTCATCTAAAATAATTGAATAACCTTGATTTGTTGTCTACTAGCTTTTTGAATTTATGTTAAATAAAATCTTTGTTTTAAGAATCTTTCAACTTAATTTTTCTGACCATTTCATACGTTCATTGGCGACATGATCAATAGATGGCAGTAGAGGATGACCGCGCAATTTCACACGGGAACGGCCTAACCAGGTAGCCATATGGTCTGAGGCATTAGGCCAGCGACTCGAAGGTCGCGGGTTAGAATCCCGCCGGTGGCATGGAATTTGTAAATTTTAACGAGCATTACACTCATATAATCGTGATGGGCCGAATTCAAAGTTACAAAAAATGACCCATACGAAAATAAAGTTTGCTAAATTGTTATAACATGGGAACCACTGAATTATTCCCCGCTCAATTTAGAACAAAAAAAGTTCGCTTGGCCCATTTTCGAGTGTTCGAAACCAAATAGCTCCCTAGTTAGTTTAACGTGGTTGTATACGGCACTAACCTTGACAAGAACTCACTAGATTCAATTGTACGAACACATTTAACTACGTTCATTTTCATTCGTTCAGTGCACTCAAAACTCACTTAACATAAACTATAGTAACATTTATAGTTATCCTATTACTATGCAACCTATTATTGTATTTATAGGTGGCCAGAATTTGTTTTATTATAGGGTTAATTATAAGCATATTGCTTGCTGTTTTTAGTCATCATACCAATACATTTTCGTGTAGGCTACCACCGTACAATTGACAATAGTTGACACACCTACCGCTCTCCAGTGCTGCATTCCACACATACTCCACTGAAAATAAATTGTCTTTTGTGGTGATTTTGGATGAGATATGAAGGAGAATTCCATGTGTAAGACTACTCAATATTACTGCTCCTATAATTAATAAAACAAGTTTTTTTTTTTAGGGGAAGTAAATACCGGCGAATTCTTTTCAGGATTAAGAAAATTGGCACAATTGACCTACAGAATTTAGGGATGGATCATTAGATATTTTTTCTCAGAGAGACACGAGAACAATTTAAATCTAACCTGCATCAGCTAGAAGTCTATTCTTACAGTCACATAGAGAAAAAAAATTGATTTGATGATAATGGTAATTTATATTGCTCTTTAATGGTCAGTGTTGCCAATCTATTCTAAAACTTCATTTTTTATGTATTCCATGTCTTTGGTCATATCCGCACCAAACTTTGCATGAACATTATTCGACATAGTACAACAATACTGTAGATGTCCCGTCCTTAAGCACCCTAGTTGCCAGCAGGGATTCCACCCCACCAGAATTTTCAGTTTGGAGGGTGTAAAGTCAAAATTGAGAGAGTGTAAGTGGATTTTTGCACGATTTCTATAGATTTTTTGCTGTAAAAATTTTAAAGTTTTCTTGAGAATTCTGGGGTGACACCCCCCACAGCGGAGTCTGACGGAATTATTGGTTGTCGGTGTCGAAACTATGTTATTTTTTATTTTTTTTTAAAGAAATTTTGACTTCATGCTTAATAAAAAGAAGACCAATTAACGTCAAGTTTATAATTACGTATCGAGTTTGGTAAATATATATATATAAGAAAGTTTTGTGATATATTCCCTTTCGAACATTGATAAACATTCTTTATCTGAAATACGCAAATACTTTATCACTTACGCAGACAAATATGTTGATATAAAAATAAGAACTACATGTTGTTTTCTAACTCGAAATTTGGTAGCCATAATGTTACTATTATGTAATGCATACGTATATACATAGACAAACAGAAAAATCTCTTTTTTTTAACTGAAATAATCCTTAAGCGAAAAATACAGCATATCTAAGCAAAAATTATGAAAGACCGGATGATCTCATATGTCTTACGTGAAACCATGCAGGATGTATTCTTTTTTCTTTTTCTTTACGAGTATGAATTCATTGTCCTTTCAAGACAAACAGGAGTATATTCGTTTCTATTTTTCACACGCATATTAAATAAGTTATGAGTAAAAGGAAGTGCGTTATGAACAAACAAAAATCTCACGAAAGAGACAATAATACATTCATAAAACTTTACTTCTAAGGCCATAAAAAGTGCAATAATTAAATATAATAAGCTCTGGTCACTGTTCTCTGACCGCTATGACAAGGAAGTAGTGATATTGTTGAATGCGACATTTCAGTCCTTTTAGACTAAAAGAATTCATGTTCCATTTATTCGGTTTTATTTGGTTTGTACTTATGGCCTAGAAGGAGCTATGTCCTAAGCCTGTCACAAATCTAATACATAACGTCACTTGGTGAGTAGTTTTTCGGTAACGGTGAAGGAGAACTAGAGGACAGAGTCTTTGTTCATGTACCAAAGAGTGAAATTGAGGGAAACTGTGAAACATCTATAGTCAGTATGATTGGAAGCAGGAGTAGTTACCTGCTTGCCTCGCCAGTGCCGTTCCAAAGTCCGTTTTTTTTTATTATTATTATTGATTTTTAAGTCGCTGTAATTATATATGAAAATTATGTACTTGAGTGTCACTTTCGGTAACTAATGTCTTCGACCTGTCCCGATCTTGTAAGCGATTAAATTTTCTAAAATCCACAAAATATTCATCCCTAGCTGGGATTCAATGCCAGCACCTTGGGAACCTTATTGTTTGTGCGCTGTTTGTTGGCAATGAACGGGGACGTTGAGCAGAGAGTGTGTACAAACTTGTGTTAAACTGAGAAAAACAGACATTGCATTTCGAAAGTGAGGTGGAATTCGACTCATAAGCTAAAATGTTTTGTCTTTTTTCACACCAAAACAGTGGAACAACATTGTGGAATAGAGATGGCGTAGTTTAAAAGTTACTTGCCTATTGTCAATTTTCTGTTATAAATATAAGCTGTAAATTACAGCTGTTGGTGTTCGATGGCTTTTGAAAGACCTAGTTGTCACAACTTTACGAAACTGCAAAATTGAAAATAAAAACACATCGCCAACTTTGTCAATCCTACAGCTTCCACATCTACTCACTCTAATACTATTTATAGTTTAGATAGGGATATCACGTGGTGAAGAATAATCAGTGCTGCCAATCTCAGTATTTGTAAAACACCAATATTCCATATTATGTTCCTATTCCATATTTGGCCACTTTCCCTCATTCCTGATATTACATGAAGAAATATTTTACGTATTTTAAGATTATTTTCTTTTTAATTCGCACGGTGAACTATATAGGTGTTTTAGTTGTTTTCATGAGTGAAATTGAAATGTTTAAAATTGGAAGCTCTTTAATAAAGTGGAGGAGTGGAAAACAGTACATTTATTTTTTTACATACTGTACGTATTATTTACATTAGGGATCACTATTAAAGTATCGAGTATAGAAAGTCACAAAAAGGTATCGGTATCGAGTATCGAGAAATTCTGGTATCGAATATTCTCTACTTTTTTTTTTCGAAATAGATTTTAATAAAACAGAAATGTTAGGCTAAATTTTTGGCTTCAATAAAAACTTTTTCTTGGATTGGCCCTCAAAATACCGCAAATAAGAGGGCGGCGATGAAGTCCACCAGATCGCGATTAGAACTGTACGGAATTTTGACTGTGAAAATTATGGTTCCGTGCCCAATTATTATTTTGTCTTTTCTTTCTTTTGAAATGTCTTAATCCAATGCAGTGATTTCGCCAGACCTCCCTGTGGAAGGGGGAGGGGGACAGCATCCCAAATTCTCGACAACACCCCCAACTTTTAAAAAAAATACGGTCGAAAATCAATAGCAGCGGTGTAAAATCCCACTTACACCCTCCCAATTTTGATTTTACGATCCTCCTAAACTGAAAAATCCTGGAGGAATCTCTGATCAAATGTCTAATCTATGTAGATCTTACTAATCACTTAACAAATGCAGAAGATTTTTGAGGGTGATAGACACACGTAGAAAACAACAGACGAACAGATAGACATCGACACAAGACGTAATACTATAACTCCACATTCCTGAAAACAAAAAGTAGGTTATATATATATATTCTTTTTAAAAATATTTTTTAAAAAATGGTTGAAAGAACAATAAAATTAAATGAAGGGAATGGTCAGTAAATTCGCACACGAATTGCGTTTTGGTGAAATTTTAAGAAGGAAAAAAAATGCTTCTTTATTTTTGCAGATGGTTGCTTCTTCATAACACATAACAATTTCAAAATGCATGTATGTTTTAAAAGTAGAAACTAAACGATTCGTGACACAGAGTGTCACGGTCGGCCTGAACTGTTCTTTTTTTGAGGTTACAATGAACTGAATTAATAGTGCCAAAGTACTTTTAAGAGGTGAAAAGAGAAGCGAGAGAATATACAAAGAAAGACTATCATAATAATGTAATCTTTTATTTTATAGAAATGCACATAAAACATTTCTCGATTCTAAACGATTTTGACATAGAAAGAACCATTGTTTTATGCTGGGATCGTAAAGCAATCTGTCTATCGCACAAAAGTTTTTCTATTTTTTTTTTCTGTAGAGTTGTCGAAATCTTCCTGTGGAAAAGCATAATCATTGTGCTGTAAAGTAATATTAGTCCGATTTATGTCTTTAAAAGAAAACATGTCATTCTAATGCTAACAGCTTGCGACATTTTTTTACTAAATAGGTTGTGGCGATATCAGATGTACACAAATGCACATGGATATGTCTTGATGGCGAAACACACAACAAGATCGATCACGTATTAGTAGATAGACAAAGACATACCAAACATAATGCTAGAGTGCAGCAAAAGAACGTGTAGGTGAGAAGAATTTACAGCAAAACAAGTCTTAGTTTGATGAAGAATGCATTAACCTTCATGAGGAACGAAAACAAACAAGGCAGCAATGCTAAGCAAATACCAACCACTACAGTAACGCGAAACGCAACGTCACACACGGGTTCAGAAACAAAAAGCGAGAATATCTCACGCAGAAGATTCAGGAGATAGAGGAAAACGGAAAGACTAATAACATACGAGATCTATACAAAGGGGTAAAATCATTAAGGAAAGATCCCAGCCTAGATGATAAGAAATGAGGGCGGAGATCTTCAGGCGGATCCGACTAAAATTGTCGATGTATGGAAAAGCTATTTCGACAAAAACTTCTAAATGTACACAACGAATAACAAACAGAGGAATTTGCTATATACCGCAGAACCTTGGATACCTGAACCGAGCAAGATCGAGTTTGAGATCGAAATGTTGACTAAAAAAAAAATGAACAATTTTAAATCACCAGGAATAGACAATATTCCAGCCGAATTAATTAAAGGAACTACATAAATTGATAAGTGCTTATAAAGAAAGATTTTCCAAAGGAATGGAAAACCTCAATAATAGTTTCGGTTTATAAAAGAGGCGAAAACTCGGACTGTAATAATTACCGCGGAATTTCATTACTCCCATGTTACAAAGTACTGAGTCATACCCTGATAACTCGCCTAAGCGTAAACGTAAGTGAAATAATTAGAGATCACTAATGTGGAATCTCGAAGAAATAGATATCAGTACAAGAATCCCTTCGGGGTAAAGGGAAGAGTGACGCAATAATTCTACTCACAAAAGAAGTTATATCCGTTTTGCGAGTGACTTTCTTTGTGTCACTATGGCGGAATTGTTTCCTTTGTAATACAATTAATAAAATTAAGAGACTTAGTATCCTCCCTTCCCCCATAGTGACACAAAGAAAATCACTCGCAAAATTGATATAACTCCTTTTGTGAGTAGAATTCTTGCGTCACTCCTCTCTTTACCCCAAAGGGGTTCTTGTATGGATAACACTTATTTTGTAAGGCTGCATATTAAAAAAGTGCATAGACTTCATACAAAAGATCGATTTTGGACCATGGTAGGCTCCGTATCTCGAAAATGGTAACTCCTATATATATAAAATAAGCATCAATTTGACTCTACGAGGTCTGGAATTGACCCCCAAAACCCTATCGCCCCAACCATTTTGTGCTAAGGCAAGAAGACAGGCAGAATGACAGAGACCCTTTTCTATCATTTGTGAAAACTCGGTGATTGGGCCAAAGAAAAGTCATAACTTTTGAACCATTTCACCGATTTTGACGTGTGATACACCGTTTGAAAGGTATTGAAGTGCAGATTACGATTCTGGAAGTTTCGGCCGCCTATATAGTCTGAGGTCAGTGCTATCACCAGAAATGTGAAATTTCATATTTTTTTCAGACCGCCCCCAGGGAGGTCCTACAGATCCAATTTTTTTTTTCTGTGTTTTAGTATGGTAAAGAGCTTTCAAATACAAGTTCAAGCATCAAAATCGGGTTTATAAATCGCTAGATCCGAAATTATTTGTATATATGTGAGTGCCGCTATACAGACTCGTTTCTGAGCGTCACTCGAAGAGCTTCCGTTCTTCGTGATAAGTTGGACCAGATTTTTGCTTTGAGACACATACTAGAGAAGAAATTGGAATACAATCAAACTGTTCACCAGTTGTTCATAAATTTTAAGGAGACGTCTCTCACTTCCAAAAGCAACAAACTCTGACAATACCAAACAAACATACAGAATGCCAACCAAATGTGACATGTGAAATGTCAACTCTCATTCCCTTGTAGAATATAGATTCGGCATTACAATGACTCGTACTTAAAATATATTCCCATTTTTTGTTCGCATTCTCATCAGTGCTGAAACCGGGTCTGTGTTTGTGACTCGGCCTGACCCAGTGACCCGATTTTGACCCGGTGAGATGGAAGAAAAACCTTCCATTTGAACAATGTTTTTTTTTTTTTTCATGGGTGATCGGGACCGGAGGTGTTACACCCCAGAACAGGAAAAATATGACGGCGAAAATTACCAGTATATTAAGTTCCAAGACCGGGTCAGGTTTCGGTCCGGGTCATGTATGTTCGTGACAGACATGGGCGGATTTATTGTGGGGAATGGTTAATGCATTGCCTCCCCCAGCCATTTCAGGATTTAGCAGAGAGACCGAATTACTTTAAGGGTGGAAGCTATTCCGGGGATTCTCATAGTCATTCACAAATGACTGGGGGAAATGCCCTACAAATAAATCCGCCCATGGTGTCAGGCCATGAGCCTGTTTCAGCTCTGATTCTCATTACACGAAAAACGGAATATACTGACTACATAAACTTTTCTTTACCATTTATTTACTTAGGTAACATTTTGGCGCCTCTCAAGTGAATGTTGAAAATATTATCCTATAGTTCTTTACATGCAACATGCATTTCTTCCCAATATAATAGTTGCATGTCAGAGCAGCTCTACAATACCTCGTGCTTTGTGATTTTTGCAAGTGCATATAAGAAACATGCGAATTTTTTGATACTCCTTCCCTCTCTGTCTATCTCTCTCCCTCTGTGTGTGTGTGTGTGTGATCAAATGAATAGCGAAATGAACAAAATGCATTAAACATGTCTGCGTTTGCTTTTTCTTCTTCCATTGAATAGGTGTACCGTTATATGTAAATGTTATCGTGATAATTGAAGACCAGATATTTTGAAAGTGAACTATGAGAAACAGGGCAATGTTTTTTTTCCTCTCTCTCTCTCTCTCTCTCTCTCTCTCTTGCACTCTCTCTCTCTCAATCCCTCTGCCTTTGCTCATTCTAAGATTTAGTTCCGACAAAGGTTTCGGATGTAAAGGCGACTATGGTACAGTACCTATGTTTAAGTGAAAAGTATCAGTCTTTATTTCTTAATTGCTTCTTTGTTTCAAGCAGTGATAATGTACTGAGTGGATATGGT
>JAGDQP010003848.1:28967-90277 GCA_022664845.1 Lepisma saccharinum | reverse complement strand
TTCG
The DNA here is from genome assembly GCA_022664845.1 of Lepisma saccharinum. Lineage (NCBI taxonomy): Eukaryota > Metazoa > Arthropoda > Insecta > Zygentoma > Lepismatidae > Lepisma > Lepisma saccharinum. Next base: position 90,273 of record JAGDQP010003848.1, on the reverse strand, counting down.
AGATAGAACTAAGTAACAGATTCAGCGCCTTGGAAGAGTTAGAGGATGAAGAAGACATCAATAGCAGAAATAAAATACTGACCGAGATAAGAGAAACAGCCAAGGAAATAGCAGGCACCAAAAAGAAAAAAGAGCAAAATCTATGAAGAAACTAAACTCTTGAAGAAGAAAGCAAGGGAAATGGAAAGAGGAAAATTACAAAGAGGATTGAATACATAAAATTAATAAAACAGTATGGGAAAAAATAAGAGAGGATGTACGAAGATATAACGAAAATCTTGTTAGAACTACAATCGAGGAAAACAAGAGCCTGAACAAAACCAAACAGCAGCTCGTGATAGGGAAAAAGTAAATAATTGCAGTTAAGAAACCAGGCGCGACCGTAACACAAAATAAGGAAGAAATTATAAAAATATTTGAAAATTTCTACAGAGAATTGTACTACTCCGAAGAAGAGCTAGGAAATGAAGACAGAAGAAAATGATGTAGATGTCAGAAACGTAATGAAAGAGGAAGTGGATAAAGTACTTCGAGGGATGAAGAACGGAAAATCGCCAGGAGAAGATGGAGGAGAGATGTTTAAATGAGGAGGTGAAAAGATGAAAGAGGAACTTGCTAAATTATTCTCAATATGAATGAGGAACAGAGAAATACCGTCAAATTGGAATAATGCTGTTATAATTTTGTTGTACAAGGAAGGGGACAAAGAACGCGTCGAAAACTGCAGCCCAATTACTTTACTGTCAGTTCTATACAAAATGTTCAAAGTTATTTAGAATCGTATTGAACGGGACTTGGATTTTAACCAGGGAAGGGAACAAGCCGGATTTCGTCGTGGCTTTAGCACAATGGACCAAATACAAACATTGAATGAAGTTATGGAAAGGACAAATGAATATGAACTTCCCCTATGTTTGGGATTTATAGATTTCGAAAAAGCTTCGATTCGTTCTCTGTCAGCAGTACTTAAATCACTTGAACATCAAGGCATCGTAAATGTATACATCAAGCTACTGCGAGACATTTATTCGACTACCACATCTGTCAGCCTACATCAAGAAAGTTGGAAAAGGGGTAAGGAAAGGAAATTCAAATTCTACAAAACTGATTTCTGCGGTCCAGAAGAGAGCTTTCCCAAATTTAAACTGGGATGAAGTTGGAATAAAAATGAATGGCGAATATCTTCATCACCTACGGTTCGCTGATGATATAGTCCTGTTTGCTTCAAGTGGACATGAACTACAAATCAGAATAGAAAAACTGAGTAAAGAGAGTTCGAAAATAGGGCTTAAAATGAATTTAAGTAAAACAAAAGTCATATACAATCAAACATGCTGCAAAGAGGGAAAGATTAGCGGAGAAACAATAGGCATAGATGGGTATGTTTGCCTAGGCTGAAACATCGAATGCCAAGTTGACTTATAAAATAAATAGATGTAAAATGGCGTGGAGTACATTTGGAAGACTACACTTTATTTTCAAAGCAAACTACCAATGTGTTTCAAGCACAAAAGTTTATAATCAATATGTCTATCCTGTGATGAACGGCTGCGAAACTTGGACATTGAATGCGCAAACGACTTAAAGATTGAGAGTCACACAAAGATGCATGCTAGGAATAACCAGGAGGGAAAGTGTATTCGCGCACAAAGGTAGAGGATGTAATCAAGAGTGCGAAGAAGATGAAGTGGAAATGGGCAGGTCACATAGCTAGACCAAAAGATGGAAGGTGGACAACAAATTTACTATATTGGATTCCTAGAGAATAGAAACGACCGAGACGACGTCCAAATGTAAGATGGGTAGTTTTTCAGGAGCTACATAGATGATTATAGCGGCCGACCGAGATATGTGGAAAAGACAGGGGGGTCTTCATCCAGCAGTGGATAGAAGACGGCTGAACATGATTATAAATATAAATATATATATGCGTGTGTGATATTCCAAAGAATTGTTGATTGTAATAAAGAATAATGATATCCTGTAAACTACATCATTATCATATTTGCGGTAGAAAGGTAAATGAAATTATGAGGTGATAGCACACCACATCATAGGGTTTAGATTAGTAGAGAGAAATGAAAGTTATCTTCTATCCCCGGGGCGATTCGAGGCGCTGATGGAGACATTTGGCGCCCTGTTAGTAACAGAAGGACTATTGTATATGTGATGGAATTATGAAGTTTGGTGGTTGTGGGACAGAGAAGGCTGTGGGGCATGATAGATCTGGATGGTTGTTGGATAAGACTGAGGTATGTGCTGATCAGTAGTGATAATGGGCTGTTAATGATGGGTAGGCGCTGATGATCGTAGGTGGAATCAATGTGAGTAGTATACCCATTTTGTCAGTAATCAGTAATTAATCAGAATTTAATCTAAAATTATGTGGAAAATTGCACAAGGTTTCCATACCTGGCTGATAGCAAGTAGTCGATTTTCCAGGGCTGTACGATACTCGGTGTCGCACTTTTTGTTTACAATGTATAAAAGGCTACGAACACATTCTTTATCCCCTATGAAAGTCTACGACCCCTTTTCTCGCACTCTCTATTTATAAAAGACTACGGCACCTTTCTTCATCCCCTACGAAGCTCTTTTTGCAACCCTTATTTAACATAGCGAGATTAAACATGAATATAGGCTAGTTACGCCCTCCAACACTATACAAGGGTACGACCCTTTTTTATCCACTATCTTACATACCATAAATTACATAACCGACACATTTTAAATAAGCTATGAGCCCTATTTAACAGAGCAGAGATTACAGAGGCTACGGTCTATCCCAGGCTACGGCACCTTTTTCATCCTTTAGTTAACCTAACCCAAATAACATAGAATAGGAGATTAAACTCTTTTTTCATCCCCTATGAAAATCTACCACCCCTTTTTTTCGCATCGTCTATTCATAAAAGACTAAGGCACCTTTTTTCATCCCCTACCAGTGCACCATAGCAGATATTACACAAGCTACGGTCTACACATTCTCCCAACCCCTATTTAACATAGCAGAGATTCCAAGAAAGGATACGAACCTTTTTCAGCCCCTATTTAACATAGCTGAGATTACACAGGCAACGGGTTTTGAAGCACATAACACAGATACACAACCTCTAGTAGGTAATTACATACACATTTTCCCAACCCCTATTTAAAACAACACAGAGGATACGGTATTTTCGCCCACACCTAGAGATTACACGAGTTCATGATAGCAGAAATTACACAAATACACAGGAATATATGTTAGTTAAACTAGCATGGACGCTCTCCAAGACTATGAAAGCGTACGATGCTCTTTTACATAGCATTACGAGGACTTCTGAAGTCAATTTCTACACCACATCGTACAACCTAGGCAAAAGTCAAATATTTTGACAGTGTATATCTCGCAAACGGCTAGACATATTGAGGTTCTGTTTTCACATTTGGCATGAGACCATTGCGCAGTATTTGCGAAAAAATTGTGACCTCGAGGTCAAACGTCAAATATTTAACCATGTATATCTCGTAAACAGCTAGACATATTGAGATTCTGTATTTACATTTGGTATGAGGGCGTTGAATATTACATGCGAAAAGTGGTGAGCTCGAGGTCAAAGGTCAAATCTTAAGTTAGTTTGCTTACTTCGCCAACCGTGGTCGTAGAATAATGAAACTTATAATGCAGCGTATTTTAGTCACGGGAGTGTTGAATTTGAAAATTGCATGTTTCTACCTGTTGCTGTTTCCGAGATATTGCGGTTCGAATTTTTGGGCCAATAACTATGAAAACCTCAAATTGTGTTATTTTGTTCACAGTAATGCTGAATTTGAATACAACTTCTTTCTACCTATTGCCGCTTCCCGGATATGACGGTTCGAATTTTTTGAATTTTAGATGCAGAATTGTGAAACTCAAAAAATGCATGTTATTTATGTCGGTGATGCCGAATTTGAAAATTGCGTGTCTCTACCATCTACCCTTTCCATGATATAGTGGTTCAAGTTTTTTTATTTTTAGACGCAGAATTGAGAAACTCGCAGATTATATGTTATTCGGGTTGGTGATGCGAAATTTGAAAATTGCGTGTCTCTACAGCTTACCGTTTTTGAGATATTGTCTATTTGAACTTTGATTTTTACCCATAGAGTCACTGGGTATTAATTTTCAAAAAAAGGTTTGGTGTTCTAATACCTAATCTGAAATTAGTTTTTCGCTATTACTTACCGTTTTCAAAAGATAGAGTGTTAAATATTTGACCTTTTGAGGTCACCAATTTTTTCATTAATAGAGCTTGTCATGATGATGCATAATGATGATGCTTGTGTCAAAAAGGTAAAATATTTATTACATTTATTTTAATATATTAAAGCTTAAACTTACTCTAACGCATTTAAAGTCACTTGATAGTGAATAGTTAAAAATGGATATATTTGATATTTTTAACAAAATTGATGCTCTATATATGGAAGCGCTAACTAACGTACAAACGCGTGATTCAAAAATAAAAATTATTAGTGAAAAACGTAAAATGTATTTAAAAAAATCAGTAAAGACGGTAGACTGGTAAAAGTACAAATTAATAATCCTCCAGAAATTAAAACCCTTTAACATGCGTTATAAAAGATATTGAAGATTTATTAGTGCACCTCATGCATAGTATTGATGACGACGATCAAGTTGGTCTCACTTTCCGAAATCAACGAACCTCACAGGTTGTTCTGGTTACCTTTTCAACAGGCGTAGAATATGCCTGTTGAAAATGTTTTAGCCGCTATGGAAAATGTACAATCCAATGCAACGTTTTTAAATCAAGAACGTTTCTTGGTTCATTTCCATCACGTGCAAATACCTAAAGGTGAAGGTCGAGTAAAACGGGTTGGCAGATATTGATAATTATTTAAAGTCAAATAAAGGTATAGTTATGATTAAAAATAACGATACTCGCTGTCTCGCCCATGCTCTGGTAGTGGGTATAGGATTAATAAATCATAAAAATAATAAAAAAGAACGAGAGCCATATTATGTTCAACCTAAAAAAATTATGAATACCGAAGTATACAAGTTATATTTGAAAGCAGGGACCACTGGCGGTACAATTGGAGATATTCACCGTTTTCAAAGTGAACTAACTGCCTATAAAATAACTGTGTATGGGGATTTGTCGGGTAAAATTATTCTATATGAAGGGGTAGGGGGTGAAACCCCCATTAATTTACTGCTAATAAAGAACCATTATAATGTCATAACCAAGTTGACGGCAGCATTCTCAACTAGCTATTACTGCGAGAAATACCATAGTAAATATGAAAAATTACATGAACACGATTTTAAATGTGAAGCTAATTGTTCACAGTGTGGGAGTAAACCTCCATGTGCTAATGTTAAATCCGTAATAAAGTTTAACGAGTGTAATCGATCATTTATGGCAGCTTATGTTTTAATAATCGTAAGGGTATAGTATGTAAAATTAGAAAACAATGTAATATGTGTTTGAAGGTGTATACATTAACAAAGAAGGTGTATACATATAAAGCAGGTGATACTGTGCGAATTACTAAGGTGAAACGACATTTTGCAAAAGGGTACAAAGAAAATTGGACGTTGGAAATATTTAAAATAAAACACAGAAGTTATAAGGAAAAGAAAGTGGTTTAAAGGATTTAAACGGTGACACGATTAAGGGTACATTTTATGAAGAGGAAATACAAGCGGTGCCACTGCCCGAAGTTTATGAAACAGATGAAATTTTAGAAGCTAAAGGTTAACGAATACTTGTTCGGTGGCGGGGTTATCCTGCTTCCTTAATTCATGGATTCGAGTATCCTATTTAACGAACGGTTAGTAATGGAAAGTTCCACCACGTCAACTTGCAGAGTGTGGTTTTCATTTTGTTAGATTACCCGATATTGTAAGATGTGGGTTTTGTAATTTAGAATTAAGAAATTGGCAATCTTACAATATTCAATTGAAAGAGCATAAACGGTGGAGTCCACACTGCCCTCTGTTAAGAGGTCGCGTAGATGTGTGTGGCTATAAAATGGAAATAAGACTTTTTTCTATGCCTGAAAAAGGATGGTAATAATAATACAATATTGTAAACTAGAGTTATATTTGTGTATATAGCAGAAGAAAAAATAATGAATGATCCTTATTTGCAATATTATACACATCAAGCAGGCAGTGGTTATAATGTATATAGAGGTGCACCATACCAAGAAGGATATGGTATTGGTAGTTTTCTAGGTGGTTTATTCCGTACTGTATTTCCATTATTGAAACAAGGTGCAAAAACTGTTGGTAAAGGAACTGGTACGTGGTGGTATCAAAGTAGCCGAAGACGTACTAAATAGTAATAAACCCGTTGAAGAGGCTATAAAATCACGCTGGCAGGAAGCAAAAAGCAATTTTAAGAGTAAAGCACAAAATAAAATAATTCAGTTGTTGGTAGGAGGAAAACGTAGAAATAAGCAAACAGCTGGTGGTGGTGTAAAGAAAAAAAGGACAAAGAAGAAATTAATTGATGGAGTGTACTAGTTTTTACCTCACACTACCCAGTAATAGTTCTTCGGAATATTTCCCGCAAAATACTCTTGGATATTATACTACAAAACTGTATCATCCTCTTGTGCTGGAGAAAGGTGTGTGCAAAACAGCTGTTGTCGAAGTACATTATACAGGGTCATTTCAGGATGTTTCCAAATATACTAATAATATCTATTACAGGGGCTCGGATAAAGAAAGCTTTAACATAACTAAAATAATGCCCGGTCATTATGAAAGTGTTGACGATATTCTTTCTCAAATTAGCTATAAAAGCGACATATTGAATTTACAATTAAAAGTTAAGACTTCGGTAAAACGCATTGAGGTCAGTAGAGTAAGAAAAAATGAGAGTATAAAAGAAGTACGGCTATCAACCGAATTAGACACAGTACTAGGTTTTGATCATATACAACAAGAAATTATCGCATTTGTCCATCATGCTCGTTATCCGCCTGATTTACAGAAATCGCTACCCGTACACATGTTTATTTACATTGACATTTTAGAACGTTAACTGGTAAGCGATATTATTGCGCCACTACTGCATATTATAATACTAATATTAAAGAGCATGGTGCTAGTAATGTACATATCTTTGAAAATCCTCATTATGTTCCCGTACAGCGTAAAAGCTTGATCAAATTATTATTGATTTAAGAGATAGCACGGGTAATCCACTTCCTTTGCAATATGGCAGTGTATGTGTAAAACTACATTTTCGTAGACGTAATATGATAATATAAAAATAAACTAGTGTGGATATTAATAGCAGAAATGCAGTGTGAGTGTACGAAATCAGAATTAGATCTATTTGCGGGTCTGCCCGCTCGAACGAGTATTATTGGTAATAAAAGAGTGCCGTATAAGCCGGTGGCGCCAATAGCTGATAGTGTTCCGATAGAGTTTGTAGTCCCCGGCCAGGGTGATTATTATATTGATTTACCACATACAATGCTTCATATTAAGGCTAAAATTAATAAAACTGACGGTTCTGATTTTAACATCTGCCGATAAGAAAATCAAACCTGTAAATGATTTTCTCAGCGCTATCTTCAGCGACAGATATATCTGAATAATCAACTAATTTTCTATTCTTTCCATACATATCCATACTGCCCGTAGATTGAAAAACTATTGAATTATATAACTCTAATGCAAAAACAACTCATCTTCAGACGGCCATGTGCATTAAAGATACGGTCGGTCATATGGACAGTGTTGCTGATAACGGCAATCAGGAGAAATTTCTATTGAGTGGTGTGCAGTTACGTATTAAGGTAATTCCGGCCAAACTAGTATTTTGTCTAATGGATGAAACTGCAGCTGAGGGCCGTGTTGTAATTACCGATTCAACCCTACTTGTAAAAAAGGTTGATGTATCGCCCACGGTGAAAATAGCAAAAATAAAGTATTACAAAATCCTAAATTTAGAGTAAAATATCCTATAACAAAGGTACAAAGGAAGACAGAGACTTTACCTCAAGATATTATGGATACTACACTTCCAGACTTGTTTTCCGGAATAGTGCCTAAACGTATTATTATTGGGATTGTTACTAATCCCGCCTTCAACGGCACATATCAGGCAAATCCATTTAATTTTAAGCATTTCAGTATGTCATTCTTTACATTGTATGTTGACGGAACTCCCGTGCCATCTAAACCACTACAGCCAGATTTTGATAATAAGCTATATATTCAAGCATATTCTACGTTATTTACATGTTCTGGTATTTATTATTCTCATCAAGGTAATGATATTTCGCTTGCCGAATATCCTAATGGTTATACTCTACTTGTGTTTAATTTAACTCCTGATTCTAGTGCTAGTGCAGCATTTCATACTAGTTCCCAGCGACAGGGAAGTGTACGATTAGAAGTTAATTTTAACCAGGCACTATCATATTACGTAACAAGTTATTTACGGTAAATTCTCCTCTGAACTGGAAATTGATTTCCAACGAAAAATATATACTGATTTTAGAAAAATGTTGAATACTTTTGAACTCTATGAGGAATTGCAGCAGAATTGGCCCTAGGTCATTTATAGGTGTATATGCTGCAGATCAATTACCTTGCTTTATTCGTACACTACCTGCAGCGCTAATTATAAATACTGATCATAGTAATAAATCCCGCGAGCATTGGGTTGTCATTTATATATGTAATACGTCTCATGGTGAATATATAGATAGCAAGGGGTTTTACAATATATACCGTATCATATAAAGTTTTCTAGAACGCAAATGTTTATTTTATACATGGGATAATAGGTAATAATACGCATTCAAGCTGTTTTATCTCAAGTTTGTGGACACTACCATTTTCTCTGTTTAGCATGTCGTGCATCTGGCTATTCACTACATGAATTATTAAATAAATTCTCAACCGCCAACACCAATGTTAGCAATATTATGCTTTATTCGTTTATGCGAACAGTCCCTGACGTGATATTAAGATCTTCGTAAACCGTGTATGTGTGTTTTTTGTGGTCCCTGGTGTGAGATTAATTTCTCCGTAAACCATGCGTGTGTGTTTGTTGGTCCCTGATGTGAGATTAAGTTCTCCGTAAACCATGCGTGTATGTGTCTTTGTGTGTGTTGGTCCCTGGTGCGAGATAAAATTCTCCGTAACCCACGCGTTTGCGAGCTTGTTGGTTCCTAGGGCAAGCAAGATGAATAGCCAGATGAGTTCAGCTAGCAGTATACACAAAACATTGGTATGACATCAAATATATGTTACAGTGTAGACTATGGTGGAAGCCGTGTTTAATTTTTCCTATGTTAAATATTTGTTGTTTTTTTAAAAAAAGTGACTGTAGACTTTTATGAAATAAGCAGTTTTCAAATTCGGCATCACCGACCCAAATAACATAATTTGCGAGTTTCATAATTGTGCGTCTAAAATTCAAAAATTCAAAAAATTCAAACCGTCATATCCGGGAAGAGACAATAGGTAGAGAGAAACAAATTTCACATTCGGCATTCCCTCACTAAAATACACTACATTATAAGATTCATTATTCTACTACCGGTTGGTGAAGTTAGCGAACTAAATTGCCCTTTGACCTAGAAGTCACCACTTTTTCAACGCCCTCATACCAAATGCAAATACAGATTAAGGGTTGCAAAAAGGGCGTCGTAGGGGATGAAGAAAGGTACCGTAGTCTTTTATAAATAGGGGTGCGAGAAAAGGAGTCGTAGACTTTCATACGAGATGGAAATGTGTTCCTACCCTTTTATACATTGTAAACAAAAATTGCGACACCGGCTACTTGCTATCAACCAGGTATAGAAACCTTGTGCAATTTTCCACATAATTTTAGATTAAATTCTGATTAAATACAGATTTCTGACAAAATGGGGGTCAAGTGCCGGGTATACTACTCACATTGATGCCACCTACGATCATCAGCGCCCACCCATCAATAAGAGCCCATTATCACTACTGATCAGCACATACCTCTGTCTTCTACAACAACCATCCAGATCTATCATGCCCCACAGCCTTCTCTGTCCCACAACCACCAAACTTCATAATTCCATCACATATACAATAGTCCTTCTGCTACTAACAGGGCGCCAAATGTCTCCACCAGCGCCTCGAATCGCCCCGGGGATAGAAGATAACTTTCATTTCTCTCTACTAATCTAAACCCTATGATGTGGTGTGCTATCACCTCATAATTTCATTTACCTTTCTACCGCAAATATGATAATGATGTAGTTTACAGGATATCATTATTCTTTATTACAATCAACAATTCTTTGGAATATCACACACGCATATATATATTTATATTTATAATCATGTTCAGCCGTCTTCTATCCACTGCTGGATGAAGACCCCCCTGTCTTTTCCACATATCTCGGTCGGCCGCTATAATCATCTATGTAGCTCCTGAAAAACTACCCATCTTACATTTGGACGTCGTCTCGGTCGTTTCTATTCTCTAGGAATCCAATATAGTAAATTTGTTGTCCACCTTCCATCTTTTGGTCTAGCTATGTGACCTGCCCATTTCCACTTCATCTTCTTCGCACTCTTGATTACATCCTCTACCTTTGTGCGCGAATACACTTTCCCTCCTGGTTATTCCTAGCATGCATCTTTGTGTGACTCTCAATCTTTAAGTCGTTTGCGCATTCAATGTCCAAGTTTCGCAGCCGTTCATCACAGGATAGACATATTGATTATAAACTTTTGTGCTTGAAACACATTGGTAGTTTGCTTTGAAAATAAAGTGTAGTCTTCCAAATGTACTCCACGCCATTTTACATCTATTTATTTTATAAGTCAACTTGGCATTCGATGTTTCAGCCTAGGCAAACATACCCATCTATGCCTATTGTTTCTCCGCTAATCTTTCCCTCTTTGCAGCATGTTTGATTGTATATGACTTTTGTTTTACTTAAATTCATTTTAAGCCCTATTTTCGAACTCTCTTTACTCAGTTTTTCTATTCTGATTTGTAGTTCATGTCCACTTGAAGCAAACAGGACTATATCATCAGCGAACCGTAGGTGATGAAGATATTCGCCATTCATTTTTATTCCAACTTCATCCCAGTTTAAATTTGGGAAAGCTCTCTTCTGGACCGCAGAAATCAGTTTTGTAGAATTTGAATTTCCTTTCCTTACCCCTTTTCCAACTTTCTTGATGTAGGCTGACAGATGTGGTAGTCGAATAAATGTCTCGCAGTAGCTTGATGTATACATTTACGATGCCTTGATGTTCAAGTGATTTAAGTACTGCTGACAGAGAACGAATCGAAGCTTTTTCGAAATCTATAAATCCCAAACATAGGGGAAGTTCATATTCATTTGTCCTTTCCATAACTTCATTCAATGTTTGTATTTGGTCCATTGTGCTAAAGCCACGACGAAATCCGGCTTGTTCCCTTCCCTGGTTAAAATCCAAGTCCCGTTCAATACGATTCTAAATAACTTTGAACATTTTGTATAGAACTGACAGTAAAGTAATTGGGCTGCAGTTTTCGACGCGTTCTTTGTCCCCTTCCTTGTACAACAAAATTATAACAGCATTATTCCAATTTGACGGTATTTCTCTGTTCCTCATTCATATTGAGAATAATTTAGCAAGTTCCTCTTTCATCTTTTCACCTCCTCATTTAAACATCTCTCCTCCATCTTCTCCTGGCGATTTTCCGTTCTTCATCCCTCGAAGTACTTTATCCACTTCCTCTTTCATTACGTTTCTGACATCTACATCATTTTCTTCTGTCTTCATTTCCTAGCTCTTCTTCGGAGTAGTACAATTCTCTGTAGAAATTTTCAAATATTTTTATAATTTCTTCCTTATTTTGTGTTACGGTCGCGCCTGGTTTCTTAACTGCAATTATTTACTTTTTCCCTATCACGAGCTGCTGTTTGGTTTTGTTCAGGCTCTTGTTTTCCTCGATTGTAGTTCTAACAAGATTTTCGTTATATCTTCGTACATCCTCTCTTATTTTTTCCCATACTGTTTTATTAATTTTATGTATTCAATCCTCTTTGTAATTTTCCTCTTTCCATTTCCCTTGCTTTCTTCTTCAAGAGTTTAGTTTCTTCATAGATTTTGCTCTTTTTTCTTTTTGGTGCCTGCTATTTCCTTGGCTGTTTCTCTTATCTCGGTCAGTATTTTATTTCTGCTATTGATGTCTTCTTCATCCTCTAACTCTTCCAAGGCGCTGAATCTGTTACTTAGTTCTATCTCGAATGTCTCTGTTTTTCCTTAGATTTTCCAGATCTAGAAGTGGTGGTTTTCCTCTGATAAGCTTCTTTGTTTCAAGCCTAGTATTTAATTTCAGCATAAATCTCACCATCCTATGATCTCTCGACACTTTGAAATTGTTCAGAACAGATACGTCTTGCAGAATTTCCCTGTTATTTGATAGAACGTAGTCTATTTCGTTTTTGGTCTCATTTGGGCCTTTCAATTTCACTTCCTCTGGTGCAGTTTCTTGAAAAATATTTTGGGAACGACTTCAATCATATCTTATATAGCTAAATTCTAATTATCTCTCAAGCTCAACTGCAAAATAGTCCAGGTAATGGGAAACAACGTTAGAAATTTCACGGGAAATAAGTTTCTAAAGTCAGTTTTGCCGTAAATGTAATATTGTGAGAGATAAGGTATGTGACGCTGACGCGTGAATACATACATACACAAATACATAAATATTCATACATGCATATATACATAAACATACACGTATACATACATACAAGAACATATATACATACATGCATACATATACATACATACACACATTACTGTACCAGAAAGGAGCACTCAGCTAGCATCACAGTACAGACTCCCGGTTTACGACCATTGGTTAAAGGCACGTTAGGGACCAGCGTCACCTACATGAAGCCAACGTCAGCGTCTCTCACACGCGGAAGTAACACGAAATTTGACCCCATGCACTCCTAGGTTTACGGCCATTGGTTAAAGGCGCGCCATTGACCATCATCAGCTACATGCAACCAACGTGGGCATCTCTCACGCCCGAGTGCACGGAATTTAATGTTGATGTAAAGCTGACGGCACTACTTCCACATATGTTAAATGTATGTTTCGGTTGTCGGACATTTCAATGCTTGTACCACAAATTCACGCGTAGCCAGTACTTAACCCTGAGAGAAATTCACATAATTAATTAATTAAAACTTATTCCAAAAATAATCACTAGTAAAGATCTCAACTGATAATTTTGAAAAAATATTATAAAGTTAAAATCAAAAGAAAGGTACGTGAAATTTAGTACTCCTACCACAAATACCGATCTTTTAACTACAAAAAACACTTATATTTTGAAGAGGTCTTGGCATGAGACATTCAAAAATATAACAAAAAAAAGTAAGTTAAAAATCGGTATTCTCTTCAGGCTTTGAACTTGTAGGACGAACACTGCAACACCATACAACTATACGGATACACAACACATGCAGAGAATACCATCTAAGTTGGAACAATCTTTAAGAAAAACCGCGCACTCCAGATTTACTGCCATTGGTTAAAGGCACGTCAGGGATCATCATCAGTTGCATGTAACCAACGTAAACGTCTCTCACACGCGTAAGTTACATGGGATTTAGTCTCGAGCACTTCTAGGTTTACGTCCACTTAAGGCACACCAGGGACCATCATCAGCTCCAAATAGGCCAACGCGAGCGTGTCTCACGCGCTCAGAGTTTCCTGTCTGTGACGCTAGATTGAGTGCTGCTTTCTTAAGTTCCTTGTAAAATCTAAAATCCAGTTCCTAGTAAGATCCAAAATCCGGTTGCTAGTAAGATCCAAGATGCAGTCCTAGTAAGGTCCAAAATCCAGTTTCAAATAAGGTCCAATATCCAGTTGCTAGTAAGATCCAAAAACGCAGGTCCTAGTAGGGTCTAATATCCAGCTTTTTCTCAGAAAATCTTCCTTCTTGAGGATCTTCTTCACCCATATTATCTCCTTTATATGTTAACTTAAAGTCCGCCGTATTGAATCTCGATTGATTTTCTGAAATGAGAAAGGAGGTCGTTAAATATGCCATTCTGGGTTAGAATTTTGCGAGAAATAAGTTTCTGAAGCCAGTTTTACTGTAAATAATAATGTGAGAGATATTAGTATGTGAAACTAGCTTGTACTTTGTAATAACTTGTTGGATGTATTATGGGAATGATCTGCATTAACAGTAAATTGACTAATACTGTCATACGTACGTTTCTACAAACGTTGCCATGCAACATCGATAATTAAATTCCATTGTTGTCCTTCGGACGATTAAACTTGAAAGGATTGTTTAAAATTTTATAAACAATGGACTAATACAGTTGAACTTTTATCCATTTTTAGCAAATCCCTAAAACACTATTTGCAACTTTTCTTTTTTCTTCCTGATGACTTTCTTTTACCATTTAAACCTGAAGAGTCCAGGTTAAGAATAGAGGACATTCAAGAAAGTGATTTCTTTTAAAATGCATTTTAAAGTATAACTCTCCCATTTACTCTCATGTATTTAATATTCTAAAATCTGTTATAACTCCTTTATCATTCATAACTTGACCTAGCCTAGCTGGGGTTTGTTAATGTGCTCACGAGGATCTTATGTAGCATACGCACGAGTGAGATTAGCACACGTACTGCCTCAATAGAATTGACGGCACTATTCAATGTCGGAGGGAGCGAGTTAGTCTGAGGTTTTGGTAGTCATTGCACATTGACTGATGATAATCATTCATTGTAGTTTCATGTTTATATCATCGAGGCAGATCCACCAGATAATCAGCTTCAACATAAATTACCTCCAGTAATACCAGGACCACCACCAAATTCATCGCTAGACAAAATCGCCAAATCACTTCGCAGCATGGAAAAAGCTAGATAAACGACAAAGTTCTCCGCCTCACTGCTCCAGGTCTCGCTCACCACTTTCATATTCATCAGCCATAGCTAATCCTCACAAGAAGCACCATACGTTAAGTTACAGATGACAATGCCATAGAAATTGACAATCAAGACCAGTTCTCTTCAGCTCACAAAGCACAACTTCATGCTTTCCTGCTCAGCAATTACGAAAGCAAGTTCCAAAACAGCAAACAAATTTTTCAACAGTTCATCAACTATGTACCAAGATCATCCATTTCAGAAATCAAATTCACAAAAAATGGCATCATCAGCAAATCACATGATTGTAATTTTGCACAAAAAATACGCAACAAGCACAGTTTTGAAATTTTCGAAAAAAAACAGCTCAACTCTCAGTTCTACAGGACAGACGCACAAAACAACCTCATCCGCCACGCAAAGCACCATCTCTATCAGTTGTCATTCGTCGGATACAACCATCACTCACCATCGAAGAGATAGAAGCAGAACTCCGAGCAGAAGGTCATTCTATCATCAAATGCATCAGAATCATGTGTAACGCAAGTCCTACATACATCGTCAGAGTACTCACCGATGCACAGGGCACCATCAATTCATTACTGGCAGCAGGCGCATACATCTACAGACGCAGATATCGGGTAAACGATCGCACACACAACCACCATTGCCAGTTCGGTGCGAGAAGTGTCAAATCTATAATTCACACCCAACAAGTAAATGTCCGAATCAACCGAAATGCGCCTTTGTTCCGATGCACATCCTACCAAAGTTTGTCCAAACATGCATTCTCCATCGAAGTTCAATACGTGTAACGAACAACATCCGTCGTTCAGCTATAAATGTAAAGCACGACCAGCACCGGAAGCCACAAAACCGGAACTAGTAGTACCAATCAGGACACAACCAGTCGAACAAACAAGCGAGCCCATCACCTCCATCAATGTACCAATTAACATCGAGAGATTGCTAGCTTTCATTACATTAACGTTGCAGAACATCAATCCTTTCCAAAGACAGCATGTACTACATCAAATCCAATTCGCAGCACGCTCAATTCTCAATGTCAGTTTCACCGTAACATACTCTGGACCATATACACACTTTCATGCAACAGCCTATGAAACAGAAGTTTAACTCCTCATCTACCTTCCTATTGATATTCATATTCATGGCTTTAGTTTTTCTATTCATGAACATTCGATTTCTACGAACAAACAAAATCCTTTTCGAACATCTACTCCTAGAAGAAATAGTCAATGCCTTCCTTCTTAACGAAACTCTACTCAACAAGCGCCGGACTTGCAAAATACCATGTTACACCCTCATACGTCATGACAATTCCATACCGGCACAAAGAACAAACGGCGGTGTAGCCATAGGTTTCAGTCCGAATAATCCTGATGGTCTACATAATCCACAATTACCTCACCTACCAGACCATCTCATAACAACTTTATACTTTCAAAACCTCTGTGTCACAGTAGCAGCAGTTTACATCCTACCTGGTCACACCATACCTTACTCATTCTTCACCTACATATCAAATAACTTTCGAACTTTTATCATCATGGCAGATCTCAATCTTCACAGCCGACCTTAACAAGAAAAAGATCACTTTCGAAATTTCATACTCACTCAAACTATTGGCAACATCATCCCACTACCCAAGCCAACTCGCCCATACTCAAACACCACACCGGATGCAGTTATCATTTCCACAAATCTAAACACGCGCCATCATGTAGACGTACTTGATCTCATCGGTAGCGATCATGCACATAACAAGCTCATTATAGACATCCCTAGACAACACCGACAACAAAATCCACAACCATCACGCACTACATTACGATATGATAAAGCCGACTGGACCGCTGATCGCATCTATCTATCAGAACAAATTGATAACCTATCATCTCCCGAGACCGAAAACGACCTATATCACTGTATGTCATACCTCACCACCACACTCCAAATGGCTTCCAAAAATTTCATCCCTACCTCCACATCCATACCATCAAGACCCAAGTTGCCTCCTCAATACCTTCCTCTGATTACCCGATCCCGACAACTCTACAAAGATTATCAACGCACCAAAAATCCTGAATCCGTCCGCCTTCACCGTCAGCTTCAACGTACAGTCAGAAACTACCTCAAAGCCTACAAAACCAGACAATGGCTTAAAACCTGCAATAACCTTGACGCCAGTCATCATCCCACAAAAGATTGAAAACGATTTCATGTACTCACAGGCAAATATACTAAAACACATTATCCTCTCATTCATCACAACCAGCCATTACACACTGACACTGACAAAGCAGAAGCATCTGCCGAATACCTCCAAGAGATTTTCACCCCAATCCAACCAGCCCATACACAACGTCATCATCCAGTTCACAAACTCAATCTCTCATCTCCTCACCTACAGCCAAACACCACCCACACTCTCCCTATAAATAACCGACTCACTGCACCCATCACTGTTAACGATATCACCCACATCACCCCTCACAAACGCAACACCGCATCAGGCATGGACAATTCCTACAACCTCCTTCATCTCCTTGGCACTATATATACCTTTATTCTACGCACCGCCTACATACCCGCAGAATGGAAAACCTCAGAAACCCTAATGTTCCTATAACCTCACAAACCCCCCGATTCAGTCTCCTCATACCGCCCCATACAACTAACTCCTATCTTCAGCAAAATCCTTGAAAGAATCTTCGTTCACCGCCTACATACACACCTGAATGACCACAATCTAATTCCTCCCACTAAAGCTGGCTTTCGTCCTGGATACAGTATTAATTATCCAACTCCTACGACTCACAACCTTAATCACTCATCATTACAATAAATCTCAACCTTCATGCCTAGTTCTTTTCGATATTGAAAAGACCTTCGATAAAGTCTGGCACGAGCCCTCATACACAAACTCCTCTCATTTCGCCTTCCTATCTGCTACCTCCGTTTCATATTCAACTTTCTCATTAACCGACTCTTATACATCAACATAAATTCCACTCTCACTCATCCCATCTTCCTCCACACAGGAGTTCCTCAAGGCTCTGCATTATCACCACTTCTCTGTATACTGTTTGTCGCCAATATTCCTACTTTACCTGAAAATGTTAAAGTTTTCCAGTACGCTGACGAAACAGATTTTCTTGCCCAAGCCAAAACCATTCAGCAGATAAATATTGCTTTGAATTCAGCAATAGTACGTTTTACAGACTGGTGCGATAAGTGGAGACTCAAAATCAATCCAAATAAGACTCAAGCCATTGTTTTCTTTCCACCAAATCGCCGTACGCGTGCCCATCGAAATCCTAATCGCTTATCCATCACCATCCATAATACGCCAATTCAACCTACTAAAACTTTCGCTTACCTCGGAATCAAGTTTGACCACCACTTGCCATGGCGACCACACTTAAGACAAATCGCATCCAAAGCATACAATAGGCTTAATCTTCTGAAATGGTTAACCAGCACCACTTGGGGTCTACAATCGAAAACTGTACTTAACACTTATAAAGTGTTCCTACGGCCCGTACTCACCTATAGCTTCACCGCCTGGATTTCAGCAGCATTATTCTTCTACCACAAAGTGAAAATACTAGAACGACACGCACTGCGAACAGCATTCCGCATCCGATTACCGAGCCCAACAGCAGAACTATATGACCGTACACCATTCCCACACATCCCTTATCACCTTGAACAGCTCCGACTGACTCAACACCTCGAATCTCATCATCCATTACTTTTCGAAACACTACACGATATAGTCACAGTACAACCAACAACCACCTTCGTCGTTACCCCTATCTCGCTTCTCTTTTCCTTCTATCATCACACCATTCCTCCGGATCATCCTGATTATGACATCATTCTCAACTTTCATCTCCCAAACACCCCTTCCCCCCATTTAGAGCACCATCATATCTTGCACAGTAATATTCATCTACTAACAGGGTCCATACTGTCCCTCATAAGTTCAGAGTAACCCCTGAACAGAAGATAACCCAGCATTTGTCTCACTAACAAAATCCACGTGTGGGGACGTCAAAGAGCACTTCATCTCCATCATCATCATCTACCTACGTCAACCATAAAACTATGATTATGAGGCAAACTCATAATGTCCAGATTATTGAAATTGAGAAAATAAAGAAAATAAAATGAAACCGCTTTGCCCATCCATAAATCCTTTAAATCTCCTTCTTCGCTTAATATCCCTTTCCCAATAGAGGGCGTGACCCTCTGTACGGGCCCTAGCTGCGGCTAGGAATATATATATAACGTAACAGAAAAATGTAAATGATTTGCGCTTTTGGATCTCGAGGTTAGCTATCATTTGGTAGTATTTGTAAAGAATGAAAAGTATTTTTTTAAGTGGACATCCCCCTTCGTTCCCTGTACTCTTCAGTTAATTACTCTTCTCTCTTGTTTCCATTGTTGCGTCACGTTATATATCTATTTTGTTCTGTCTAGGTCGAGAAAAATCAAAGATTATATTCGATCGGGGTTGAGAAGACCGAGAAGGCCGTTGGGAGGACAATATCGGAAAAGACCATCGAGAAATAGCTGTACGTGATGAATACTGGTTCGAACTTACCCGGGATAGAATCCAATGGCGAACGTTTCTTACTGCGACGATGAACTTGCGAGTTCCGTGAGCCACAATTATTCTAGTTAGTCTGTCCATTGTTGGTAAGCAGTTGCTATAGCACTAATTTCTGGTAACAGAAATTATATTGTTCTTTGTCGTGAACTGTTTTATGAACAAATTGTTTTGGTTCAGGATCTATATTCTAACGTTTGAAAGAAAAAGTGCCTTGTTTCTTCCTTTCTTTGTTCATTGATCGAAGCTTACATTAGCCTACGGTATAAGATAAGTGCATTAGCCTCATTTACCAAAACACATAGTCACCTTGAAACCAGAAGGTGCATACTTCAAAACATATCCACTCCAGGTGCTTTGAGAAAAATTAGTTTTAAAATTTGGATCTCCATTTAAAGTCTCTATAAATTCATTACATTTCTTGCCACTTGGAGGTCGTTTTGTGAGATTTTTGGGGTTCATGAACTTCAGTACAAGGTCTTTAATTACTCTGTTAAGTCCATTTTCCCGAAAAGTGGACATAGTGCCTTCTGGTTCCAAGGTGACGATATGTTATATCGTCTATTAATGTCTATGTTATATCGTGTTTGTCATCTATTAATATATGAAGAAAAATATGCTCATAAGAAAACAAACATGGGACAGAAAAACGTTCCCTGCATCATGATTAGGATGTCAAAATATGTGCGTATGCAAATTTTGGCAACCCGAGCGTAATAGGTTTGGGATATATTGGTGATAGTCAGATTCTTGTTTGTGGAGAGTGATATAAAAGTGTTGAAATACCCTCATACTTTAAAATTGCTGAAAGAAATGGAAAGCAAATACTTAGTAATGGGTACTAGGTGGAAGGCGCTACCTTGTGGAGGGTATCTTCTTCATGGCCGCCATCTTGAAGTTCGTCATGTTGAATCTATTGATTTTCTGAAATGGGAAAAGGGTCGTGTAATATCCCATTCTGGGCTAGAATTTTACTAGAAATGCGTTTCGCAAGGCAGTTTTGCCGTAAACGTAATGTGAAATATAAGGGTAATGATGCAATAGCCTATTTCGTCTTGAAATAGTATGCATATAGTCATTATGAAAGCTTCCCTACATCCAGCTATTACAGAATTTAACTATGTTTGTATAACGTTAAAAAAAGTTCTCTAAAGCATGTGTTCTAACTAATAAGAACAAAGTTTCTGGTGTTACTAGAAAATAAACTTAGGAAATAACATAAACTAATATTAGTCTATGCACATGAGTTACTCAGCTTTTGCAATGTTGTTCTCTTTCTGTCCGGCTCACCCTTCCGCCACGCTACTGCTTTATTGGACAAATATTGTTTCTCTTTTTTTTTTTTTTTTAATTCTCGGTTCTCGATCGTGACAAGCATGGTTCGAGAAGCTTTTGTCTCACCTACAGTGAGAAGAAAATTGTTTGGACAAGTTGAACAAAGAGGAAAAACAGGCTGTATCACACACAAAACATGGACCATTTCGAAATCTCTTGCCATTTTATTATAATTTGAATGCCTTATATGGAATGCTATAGAAATAACTAGTACTTGATACACCTGTAAGATAACAGGCGCCGAAAGAGAGACAACTTCGTAAATTCATCGCAAAAAAAGTATTTGGACAACCCCATACTACTCTCGAAAGAAATGTTCTAGGTATCATTTTGTGTACAAGAGCACTCTGCGTGGTGTATTGAAGCAATCCACACCGTGTCAGGTTTAAGGAAGCAGCATGGGGAACAAAGCTAATTGAACAATATTGGAACTACTAACTTTAATTTCAAATTACGTGCGGAAGGTAAAAGGTACTGAGACATAGCCAAACTTGCTGGAAAACCATGCTCTACTATTGGATACGTCATAAAGAAACACAAATCAGAACAATTATTGGGATTCGTTCTAGTCGACTAAGGAAACTAACTGCCCGGAATGAAACCTATATTCTTGTTTCTGTGAACAAAACTCAGAGAATTAGTGATAAAGATTTGGCTACTTCACTTGCCTAGGATATGCAAGTTAATGTTACAGATGTGTAGATGTGAACAAAAAATTTGGATTCAGAAGATCTGTAGCCAGAAACAAAACATACATATCAGAAGAAAGCAGAAGGAAGAAGTTCTAATTTTCCAACAAATATCAATATGAGTGCCTTCAATTTTGGAAAAAGTAACTTCATCAGCACTTCATCAGCATTACTGCTTTCTTACTAACAACATGTCGAATGCTGCGCTTGCTTTCATAGAAATGCAACATATTCTCAATAAATGGGGATTGTGATCCCTAATTGACCAATGGAAAAGTGATTAAACCATGGCATAAGTCGTGAGAGTAACTTTGTTTGTGTTTGAGGTTCAGCAAGAATTATTATTCTCTACATTGTTTCAATCTAGTACTCTACCTGTCAGACAGTTTAGTGAAGTCGGTAAGACGCTCGACTTCTAACTGAACAACCCATGTTCAAATCTTCCTGCAACCTTTTTTTTCTCCCAGTACGAAATCAACACCGTGTTTTGTGTTGATTTAACACACAAAAGGTGGTAGTCACGCTGGGACACCGCATTGTGTTGAATTAACACAGCTATTTTTTACTGTGTATTCTGCAATAATTGTTCTGTTTTATGTTTCTTTATGATGTATCCAACAATAAATGGGTAAAGCATGGGTTTCCAACAAGCTTGGCTTGCCTGACGCGGTGTGGATTGCTTCAATACACTACGTAGACTGCTCTTGTACACAATAGGATACCTAGAACATTTCTTTCAATAGTAGTATGGGGTTGTCCAAATACTTCGTGTTGCGATGAATTTACGTAGTCGTCACTCTTTCGTTGCCTGTTACCTTACAGGTGTATCGAGAGGTAGTTAGTTCTATAGTATTCTATCTAAGGCATATCATAAATTATCATAAAATGGCAACAGATTTGGAAATGGTCCATGTTTTACGTGTGATACAGTCTCCTCTTCCTTTTTGTTGAACTTATCCACATACTTTTTTACCCGCTGAATATACAGTAGTTTGCCTGTCTATATGTTCTATTAGAAACTCAAAATTACGGTATTAACGGTAAACATACTTGCATCCAAACAACAGTTTGAAGGATATATTTCCTAGTGCAAGTCTACTCCTACTTCTGTCTGAGTTCTTCTTGTCGCTTATTTTTGTTGTATATTTCTCTTTTTCTTAAATTATGTTTGTATATAACAAAATCAAGATGAATGATCCTTAAACGACAGAAAATGACGTTTCAATTTTTTCTTTCACTCTTTCTTTTCCTTTCCTTTCCTTTTTTTTTTTTTTTTGTTCTTTACTAAATGGTCTTTATCGGGTTTATGGACGAAACTCCAGCAACAACACAAGCAATGCACGAATTGACTCCTTTAGCCCTGGGAGGAGTATTATACGTGATGTAAGTACTGTACCACACGAGTTTCAGGGGGGGGGGGGGTTCAATGAAATATATTTTCCAAAAGGAGATAAGTTTAGTAGAAGTGGAAAACGAATGACCATTAGGGGGGCCACTTCATCCTTGGGGGCCCTGGTCCCTCAAAACCCCTTTCAGGATCAGCGTCCTTGTTTCCAAGCTATTATATCATTACCCCATGCTAGCGTCACATACTTTTATCTCTCACAATATTACGTTTACGGCAAAACTGACTTCAGAAACGTATTTCCTTTAAAATTCTAGCCCAGAATGTCATATTACAAAACCCCCTTCACTTTTAAGAAAATCAATCGAGATTCAATACGGCGGACTTCAAGATGGCGACCATGAAGAATATTTCATCCACAAGGTAGCGCCTTCCACCCAGTACCCGTTACTAAGTATTTACTTTACATTTATTTCATCAATTTTAAATTATAATGGTATTTCAACACTTTTATATCACTCTCCACAAACAAGAATGACTATAACCAATATCTCCCAAACCAATTGCGCTCGGGTTGCCAAAATTTGCATGCGCATATATTTTGACATCCTAATCATGACGCAGGGGGAAAATCAAAACTTTTTATTGCCCCATCACTATGTTCGCTTGTAAGCTAAACAAAGGAATAATAACAAGTATTGTCATATCAAATGTCGTTAATTGAAACCAGCGGTGGAATTTTTCTGAAATTGCCCAAGCAACAGAGAGACGTGATATCATCGTCATTTGTTGGTCATGAAATATCAAAAGACGTCAAGCTGAAGAAAACGTCAATTGGTACGTCAAATATTAGTGATAGAAATGGTAAAATAGCGACATGTTAAGCTTCAATGTCAGATCCAAAGGTAGAATTATGAAAACAGCTACGGCGGCAGAGTCAAGATAACTGTTAATAAACACGAGTTAACGAAGCAGATTTGCGCATGAATGTTTGGTAGCACACTTCACGTGATCTTTTGACTACGAGCCGTCACTTGATATAATTGCAGTGTTCCCACTCATTTGCCAAGATCAAATTCCCTGACTTTTCCAGGTTTTCCAGGTCACTACTCAAAAATTTCCAGCTATCCCATTGTGTATATATATCATAATTCCATGGGAAAATGAAGATCATAGTTGCATGAAAATATACATCAAAATATTTCACTGTATTCTTTTCTTAAATTGCTTCATGGTTGGCACATTAGCCTCAAAGTAATTTCAAAAACGATCTAACATTAAATGGCTGCTGTAGCTAAATGAACTTCAAACAATAAGCTATCAAAGTCCCTGACTTTTCCAGGTTTTCAGACATTTTAGTGGAATTCCCTGACTTTTCCAGTACTTTTTAGCGCTAAGCTGGATTCCCTGACTATTCCAGATTTTCCAGGTGAGTGGGAACCCTGAGTTGTGAAAAGGTATACAAATGCCTTCAAATATGATGTGATCAAACTTTGTATCATTTAAAGTATCACGAAGTGTCTTCTTTTATAAATACAACGTGTAAGAGCGAACGGTGTATATAAAACAAATCTGGGCTGATCTATGTCCGAAAAGGCTATTGAAAGGCCCGAGTAAATACTACTCAAATTCAGCTCAAGTAAGAGGCACGGTAAAATATTCATGCACAAATAAGTTATTTTCGCTTTAGTGTAATTATTGTTAAAATGTATTTAACTTTGATTATTCCTTTAATGTTTGTCTTCTTTAACATACTTTCGCAGAGACTGAAGAAGAGGATTATGCCCCAAAAGATCCAACCAAAGTCTTTCTATTTCCTGTGCTTACAAAAAATTATTCCAGAAATCAAAAACATCTTAAGAAAACAATGGAATGAGTAGCCAACGAAGGAAAGTCCTTTGGAATTCCTACGTAAGTGAATAAACAGTTTACTGTAGTATATGTAAGTTTAAATGTGCGTTAGTCTTAACAAATAAAGGGTATAAATAAGAGAATTCCATCGAAAAAATTATGGAGGATACTCTACACAGGTAAATGTAAACAGAAAAGTTTTAATAGGCTTCTTTAAGTGATGACGTCATTCAATGGCCAAAAATTTGTTCAAACCACGCTGGGAGTTGATGGATGGCAGATAGGTACTCAAAACGATGACCTAGAAATTCTTCAGAACTCTTGAATACGTTGATTATGAACTTAAACTAGTTATTGAAGGACGGGAGAATGCTATTCATTGATTCATGGATTAGCTTTTCTTTCTCGACTTAATATGTGCGTTCCTTGCCGTGGTACTTGAAGGCAGTGAAACCACACAACTATGTCATCTTATTTTTCATTTAAATTTAGTAAATTTGGAGTCTCATAATCGTATTATTTACATAATTTCACAATTTCCGATGTTATATAAACGTATGTCTACGCCATTTGTTTAAGCAGAGAGCATACTGGTTACCATTGTGACATAGCATTTATCAGACCATAACCAGTGTTGCCAGTGTAATGTCTTTGTAGCTGAAACAAGGAATTTGAATACTCATTTCGCTACTATAGATTTTCACTTTCAATAGGGTGCATAAAAGGATTTAGCTATCTTTTGTGCATGCTCTAGAGACAAACACCTACTTTCAAGTAATTATTGTTGGCAGCATTGACCATAAAATAGGGGAGGAGTGGAAAACATATCTTCGAAATTGTTGACCTTGCCCCACAGAATGAAAAATTCAGATGAGAATTGCAACTAAATTGGAAAGTAGGAAGGAAATCAAAATTAAGTTTTAATTCCCTTTTTGCTATTTTCCTCACACAACTTTATAATCTTCAAAATTAATGGCAATTTTATTACAAAAAAACATCTAAAATGACGCATTTAACTTTTCAAAATGGAACGTTTTACAACATTTGACGACCTTTATGAATCCTAGAACCAAATTCACTAAGCAGATTCCAAATATTCTGTTCATATTTTTTAGAGGAAAAGTATTTCTCATTATTAAATACAATATTTGACCATCCATCCAATCCATTCTACACTAAATAATAATAATAATATGTTATTGAATTTCTTTCTACCCAAATTACACTTTATAATAGAATTAATAAAAAAAATGCAACATTTTCTAGCATTTCCACTCCTTTCCTTTCTAGCATTTTCCATTCTGTTTCAATCTTAATTTGAAATTGAAGCAAAATTGACTTACGTGGACGATTTTCTATTTTGAACATTTCTTGACCATTTTGATGGGCGCACCACATCACCGGATAGTGTAGTCACAAACTACAAATGGGGAAGAATATCAACATTCAAAGGGCATCGATCATAATAGAATATATTATTTTTACTTCTTTTTCCAGACAAAAATAGATTTTTTTATGTGGAGCGAAGAAAATTTTAGAGGGCATACCTACCAGCGGTCCTACTTTTTAAGGCCCTTTTTTGCGTGCTTTCATCTGTAGAAAATTTGTCAGTCGAACTCCGTTCCAGGTTTCTCAGGTGAATTAGTATCATTTACTCTTTTCTTTTCCAAGGTGAGTTCTTTTATATGCTTTGATAAGGGAAAGGGTTTGAAGTGTTTAAACTTTTTTTTTTAACTTTTATTTTTGGATGGGCCTGTTTTACTAACTTATTTTGACTTCAGTCCGTCACGATTGGACCATATACACCTAGTTAAAATTCACAAACATCCATACCCCTAACAGTATTCAACCCGAAACCTTCGAGTCATTGGCCTAACGCCTTAGAGCGCACGACTACCCGGTTGGCTTAAATTGTTTAAGATAACGTCATTATGTTACTATATTTTGATTGACGTAATATATATGACCGTCCCGTTAGTCTAGTGGTTAGCTTTGCTGACTCCGGATTGAGGGGTCCCGGGTTCGATTCCCGGCGCTGTCAAGGGTTTTCTCTAAGGCATGTGGGTCTGGAACGGTGCCTACACAGCATCGTGATGCAATTGGGGAGCTCCAGTGTTCGATTTGCCAGTGGGGGATGCAGGAGATGCAATTTTCTCTCGTGCCAGAGGATTTCATCCCCGGTTGTTGATACCGAATAAAAGGCGAATATCATCCCAAAAGGCGAATATTATCCCAATCAGGGATAAAATCGTTGTATTTCTACCCAAACAGGTAGTAGGTTCAAACTTACCAGCAACTACTAGCTGTAGGATCCTCCCTTCGTAATTTATAACACATCGAACACTTTTTATTGGAGAGGTTTTGCGGAATGGGTGATTTGAGGAATTGGAACTAGCCTATGAGGTTACGTGGGAACTCTTTATTCCTATTTATTAAAACCTGCGTCATTACGATTTTGCATCCTAAGCACACATTTGGTTCGATTATAAGAAATTATGAAAAGACGAATATGTGTTATCTTCTGTCCCCGGGTCGACGCGGGGCACTGATGAGGGACAAGATGAACCCTATTAGTTAATGTATTAGCGTGCATGTGACGGAAGATGAAATCTGGTAAGTCTGGATCCGAGAGGGCTGTGAGCTGTGTTCATCGGAGAGAATGGGGAGAAATATGCTGAATAGAAGGGATAGTGAGTTTGGAATTAGCAAAGGGCGTTGATGATTGTAAGTGTTGCTGTGGTCTATAGTATCAAAAAGCAATGAATGATATGCTTCATAACGGTTTGTAATGTAGTGTATGCGTAATAAGGGTTTAATATGGAATAAGATATTTGACATGGTAACTCTGGCGTAGAAGTTTGCTGTTGGGCTTGGGAGTTTAATACGATATGCGATACGAAATGCATGGCGTTCAAGAATTTTGATTTTATTATATGATAATAGGATAAGGTGCTGCGATCCAGGCTGGATGACCGTAGGTTAAGACTGGTCCAAGAAATGTTTTATAAGTATTGATGATGGTTGTTGGTGCTAATCCCCAAGTTATGCCACTAAGACTTTTTAGATGGTTTAAGCGGTTGTATGCTTTAGCTGTGATTTGTTTTAAGTGTGGCTTCCAAGTTAGGTGCGGAATTCTAATTGGATTTCAAATATCACTTCGTTCTTTTTACTCCCAGCATCGTTGAGACACTGAACGATAATTGGTATTAATTAGTCAGGTTACTGGAAATTTCAAGGAAGCCAGGTTGCCTAGGTTTTTTCAGGAAAGTTTTGGAAAAACTTTCACAGTGCAATTGTTTTCAATGTATATCTCAACCTACGTACATACCACATTCGGAAGAGCGGATATTCCGCTTGAATTGAGCGTAATATTTCATCTTTCGAAAGCGGAATGAGAGACCAGTCTTTACAGCAGATTTTCATAGGAGTTAAGATTAGAAATTTCTGCTCGAATAAATATGTGATTCTATGGTATTTCTTTTCGATGGGAATCTAATCTCTTTGGATGAATTTCCAGTCGTAGTCCATCGGGGATTTTCATTGTTTTGAGGTGAAAGTTTCATCATTTGAAAATAAAATGTTGAAAATGCAAAACAGAAGCAAAATAGAACATTTATTCACAAGTAGTAAGGGAAAAGATTTTTGTTCTTATTAATAAAATGAGAAAAAATAACTGCACGATAATGCCTTCCAAAGGTTCTTTATCGTCCCGTCAGAAACTAAAGAGGAACGTTCAAAGATGTTTATTGTATATATCTTCCTCCTGATGTCTTGTGGTATATTAATGTCATTGAAAAAAGTTATCAGGTCTTCTGCTATCATTTTTAACTAAACACGGTTAACTTCATATTTCGCGGTAAAAAAAAAGGCTGATAACAAACTTAACTAGTACAGTAATACCCATGCTGCATTGTGAACCCATCTAAAAAGGATGATAAATCTTTCTTTCAATTTTGAATAATTAAATGATATTCGTTAAATATCGTAATTCTATTTCAAAAGGTCATATTTTGTATCCAAAGCGAAAGTGTTTCGTTAAAAAACACTATTGTCGATTAAATTTCAATATTTTTTTTGAAAAAACTTTCTAGTCAGGAAAAGAGTAAAAATTTCGCTTATCAACGTGTACCTGCACTCGATTGAAGAATTTTTCAGAGGTAAACTAAACACAAATGCAGGTGTGCAAACTAGAAAGTATGCAGATGGAGGGTGACAAAAAAAAGTGAATTAGAAAAACAGGTTAAGAGTGTCTTCTTTTGTGTAAACTAGTTGCTTTAAATATGTAACCTTCGAGGACCAACTTAAAATGAAACAGAAATAAACTGACGTGAATTCGCATACACCATATCTATTTTTTTCATTAACCTGCATTAAAACACGGAAAACAGAGTGGAAGTACTTTTCCATGCAAATAGATGTTAGGAATGAAACTATTTTAACTACTCATTAGCATATAACTAAATCAAATCTGTTTAATCTCAGTGCATCACGCACATAACGTGTTTTATGGTGCCAATTGTGAAAAGTTTCAAGCAAAATTCCAGAGGAGGGAGGGCAAATGCCCCTCCCTGCCCCTTCTTAAATGATGGGCCTGACGTTCATGAGAAAGTTGTAGATGAATCTGACATACACTGTTGGCGAATGAAACTGAAGCAATTTCCAAATGAGTCCGAGATGCCAAACTTTATCGAAGTCTTTTTCTAAGTCGAACAGTACAAGGCATGATGGTTTGCAGGTGCTGAAATGCTTTTTGATATGGGTGGAAAGGCGTAACAGTTGGTCCTGGATACTGTAGCGGGTTGGAAGCGTGTTTGGTGGATGGGTAGGAGGTTTCGGCTTTGAAAGTGAATATGTAGTCGCTGTACTAGGATACGTTCTAGGATTTTTCTTAGGGTGTGGGTGTTAGCTGGATGGGTCAATAGGAACTTACTGAGGACGGTGGTTTGTCAAGTTTCAGGAACATGAGCATTTTAAATGTTTTCCATTGTGATGGTATGTAGCCTGTACTTAAGATGAAGTTCTAAATTGCTGCTAGTAGTTGCAGTAATCGATAAGGTACCTCTTTTAAATGGCGGTACGTGATACTATTATCCTGGTGCAGTATTTTTCTTTCGGGCCGTGGCGATAACTATTTCATCGATGGTAACTGGTGCGATGAGAGGTTTCTTTTGGTTGATGTGATGTTTGAAGTTTCGTTGCAAGTCTGGTAATGTGATGTTTAGTCTATTCACTCGATGCGTTCTGGCGATGTAAGTATCCTGTGGTGTGAAGATTTCTTGCAGGTAAGTAGAAAAGGTATTGGCTTTCTTCTGATCACTATAAAGAGGCTGTTCGCCTTCAAGTAAGGATTTGTTGTCGATGTTGTTTTTTTTTTCTGTGAGACGGTTAAAACGTTTCCAGAACTTTGAGATGTGCTCTGCATCTCTCAGCTGGCTTCACGTTTTCACCCACTGCCTGAGTTTTGGTGCAGTTTGCGAAGTGTGCACCAATCGTTGTAATTATCGGTGTAGTTCAAGGGCTCCTAGTTCGTAGTCACGACAAGCCTATCTGGAACGTTTAACCTGTGTTAGGTACTGTGGTGATAATTTCGATTGGTATGGTGTGATTTTGGTCGTTGGTATATTCCTTTTTGTTGCAGTCTGGATACTATAGTGATGGTGTTGAATGCCTGGTAGAGTTCTTCCTCGTTCGGGGTTTCTGTGTGTTTCGAAGTCTGTCGTTCATATAATTTCTGTAGTGATTCCAATCTGCTAGATCAAATATGGTGACGGTTCCCACTGGAGATCTGTCAGGTTTCTGGGTTGGTCTGCAGGGCAAAGTTATTTTGATAGGAACGTGGTCGCTGCCTACAGTATCCAAAACTTCGAGGTGTGAGCGGTGGATGAGGTTGGGGGACAAGATGACTATATCAGGAGTGGTTTGTGATATTGGTCATGTGTGTTTGGGTAATAGTTGGAGTAGTCAAATGGTGCTATTGATTATATAATTTTTAAATTGAGTTTTCTGATCGACTGTGAACAGTAATATCTGCCATAATGATGTAGGCGTAGAAGTTATTCGAGATGTATTGAAAGAATGGTAATGGTATTGGATGACCTGGGCGAACATGTATGGTGACTAGCGTTACATAGGGGTTGTTGAAATAGAGCGTGGAGATGATATGTTCTGGTAGTTGAAGTTGTGGAATACTATGAAGAGGATAAATTTAAAAATAATAATCTTACATGTTGGTCATATCTTCCTACAGCTACCATGAAATTGTAATTTGGGACGATAATGGGATCGTGACATATACAATATTTTCGTTCTATGCCTGGGGAAGAAAAGGCACTAGCGGTCCACATTAATATAAACAAAAAAAAACTTCGTATTTTGGGGTCATTTTAATAAAATGACTTCGCCCCGTCTTAAGCTGTTAAGTTTCTAAAATCCACAAACATCCGCGCCCCAGTCGGGATTAGAACCCGGAACCCTGAAGTTGTTAGCCTGATGCCTCAGACCGAGTGGCTACCAAGGTTGGCTTAGTATTAAGAATTTGAATTATTTATGGTCTTTAGCGTTAGGCATCTACGGCTCAGGCTGGGATAGGGAGGGGAAAGGATGCAGTAAGAAGTCGGCCAGAGAGTTTAAGTACCAACAAGTTGCTTTCTGTCTCTTTCTCTATGGCTCTGTCACTGACACATACCGAAAATATTAGGAAACCAAGTATTATTAAATGGTGTTTCTAAACAATGGACTAGCGGTTGTTTAGTAGTTTCAAACCTCATAAAATCAACATTGTATCCGCCATGGGTCCGTTCTTTCCTCTCTTTTTTCATGCACATTTGACCGATATGACAAATAGTGCATTTTTTATTTATTTGTATGTGAGTATCCGTATATATATATATATATGTGTGTGTGTGTGTGTGTGTGGCTGAATAATCATCCGTAAACCAGGGGAATTAACAATGAAGAAAGAATTTCACCGCTGTCCCTGAAACTTGAGACGACGAGCTTGCAGTAGAGATCATGCCAGGCGTCGAAGAGCTAAAGGAGAATAAAATTTCTCACCAATTGATCTTTTGTTTTCAGTCGGTTTCTCTTCAACATATGGAAGCAGGAAATTTTCTTCAAAGTATTTTTCTTTTGAATAGTCAAAAACCTTTTCGTCGCAGCTTGTTATATTCAGATAAAGAAAATTACTGTTTGGGTTTTGCTTACTGTACTTATTTTTTCTTCAACATAACGCAAAATGAGTGCGGAAAAAACAAACAAATATAGGATGGGGTGAGGGGCTAAAATCGGACACTTTTCTGTCTCAATTCTTTTTGTGTGTTTTGTCTTTTATTCAGTACTCAATATTTATTAAACCGTTATGAATTTCTTCTTCTACATTTCTAGGATTTTATATCTCAACAAATAGAGATGGATCACTATCAGAATTTCTCTATACTCCCGATACTTATTTCTAACCTTCGATACTTGATATTTGTTATTGCATACTTTTTAACAATACTTTTTAATGTATTGCATAATGCAAACATATTTAAAATTAAAATGTAAGTATGTTGCTTTCCTATAGCTTATAATTTAATTCTGTCCTGAGCCATAGATGCTTAAGGACCATAAATAAAATTCAAATTCAAGAAGTTTTAAGATGTAAGTTTGTAGACCTAACGTTCTACCATGCGATTATTTTCAGAGAAAGATATTAGTCTAAAAAAACATCGAAGCATCGAAAAAGTATCGACTCTATTAGTTGAGGTATCGATCGATAGTATCGAGGTATCAAAAGTGTCGTGAACTCATCCCTAATTAATAAGTGTTTCAAATTTTTCGCCAAACAAATCGAATCAGCGCTGTTTCTTTAAAAAAATATTTATTGACTTCTATCAATTTAAACAAGCACGACTATTTTCTTAGTTTGAAACGAAGGAAGCTATTAAGAATACAGCAATACTTGAAAATTATCTCTTTCTATTCAATTAATAGATTAATCATTGTTATGTTTGTGTCACTGGGAAGTCACGTAGGTTCAAACCCTGTTACCAACAATACTGATTGGGAGTTTTCAATTTCTCCTGAATTTCACTGGGCAAAAACCGGTATGAAACCTAGACAAAGATCCATCAGAAAGTCTTTGTCAAGGGACTTAATCACTTAAAGTGGTGTTTCTCAACCGCCGGGTCCTGACGACCCGCCTACCGGGTTACCAGGACGCTCATGTTTTTAAGCGCATATGGCTTTAACGTACGATTTGTCGTATCCCATCCCATACAGAATGAGCAAACGTCGTGACTCTTAATTTCTGAATACTGTTTACCTTTACACAAACGACGGAATTTTAGAGGACAGAGAAATGAAGACCCCTATTTTATCGGTTCTTGTACACGTATAGCCCAGCTCCTAATTATTGTTTCGACATTGTTCAAGGTTCATTTTAAATTTACTAGACCAGAGGTCCTCAATTATTTTCTCACGGGAGCCGGATTGAGGGTAATATCGCAATAAAAATACATTTGCGGTTCAAATACTTAGGCAAGTATGAATAAGACAGGACAGTAACACCGAGTGGCGGAGTGCGGCTAATTTCTGGATTTCATCGCAAGTGAAAACAGAGTATAGTGAACTATACAAAGGTGATTAAAAATTTATAATTCAGTTTGCTTCTATGTATCTCTCTGTGAGAAAGGATTTTCGTCACTAACTGAAATAAAAACGAAGTACATAAATCGACTGGGTGCATATGCCGATCTCAGACTTAAGCTTAGCAGCATACATCCAAACATTGAAAAACTTTGCAAAGGGAGGGAGGCTCATCCATCTCATTAATGTAAGTACCAAATACAATTTCTTTTTTCGATAATATTAAGGTAGAGATGATACCAATTCTATTCTAAAAATTAATGTTTATTGACCGATAAAATATTCTTCCTAGACTTCAATTATCAAATATAAACTAATATTCATTTTCTTCAGCTATTAATCCTAATATTTTCCCCTGTGGGTGAGTGATAACGCTCACTCGTAATCAAGGGATCTCGGGTTCGATCCCAGTGTGGATACAAGTCGTTTAAAGTCCATGTTAATTGTAGGTTCCGTCCCTAGGACGTCATCTTCATTCGATGCAAGGCAAATCACCGTCGGTTTATCTTCCCCAGGAACCGTCGGGTCAGATTTACCTTCGGGCAGAACACCCATCATCATTAATACTAGTATAAAATTAAGAAAATGTTAATACTGTTTCAAAAATATTAGTACATCGGGGTATTAAGACATAACTAAACGCACTTTAAAAATGATAAAAATTGCTTTCCGAGAGAGCAAGAGCGCGGTGGTCCGTAGTTTGCACAGCGCTGATATAGAGAGACGATCAAATATTATAAGCACATTCTTGATCATTTTAAATTCCTCCTCCCCTGCAAGCAAAAATAAGCAGATACCCGCCCCCTTCCCTTCTGCTTAAGTAAGACTTGTCCAAAATTTTATTGTTATTGGTAGTCCAAAAGGTGTTTAAATTTACACTAATATGTTTTTAAGCAAATATTATGAAAGCATTGCTCTGATCTTCCTCTCAACGTAACATAAAATAAATAAAACTTAAATCCCTTCCTTCTCTTTGAATCCTTACTTAATACTTCAACGACTCCTAAGTAACATTGCCTTTCGTATTTCCATAATTTTCAAAAATCGACAAAAAGTGGGGATTATTTTTTTTATAGAGTAGTTGCCTGCGTTGATTGGTAGGCGTTGCTCGTTTTGCAAAATGCAGAAATATTTACTTACGAAGTAATGATTTTTTTTTAAAGAATAGAAATGTGCAAAATTCTCTCTCCATGGTGAAAAACGAGATGTAACAGGAGTTGGTGAAACATGTATTAGAGAAGAAATGATACCGATAACACGAAATCCCATACAATCAGAAAGGAAAATGTTATATCAGCTTTTATTCGTATTCGTCGTGCTTGTTTCTCCAATAATCAGATTGTCTGAAGAAAATCACATTTGGTGTCTCTGTTTCAGTCCAAAGAAAACAGAAAAACAAAAGTAAAGTAAAAAAAACAAAAAAACACGACAATATATTTTACCCTGGAGAGAAAACGTTGGAGGCAGAATCAAAGAGAAAAACAAATTTTACAGAATCCAGATAGTTCAAGTTTTACTCACGAGATGGCGAGAATGAGCTCCTGCTTTTGTTGTTCTTTTGCCTTGATGGAGCCGCCCTCTGCGAGTGCTGTCTGAAGCTCGCGCTGCAGGACAGCTAACTTGCGTCTTTCGGCTTCCAATAATAAGCTCGTCACCTGGAATATAAATCATAAAAAGATACGTTAAACAGGTTATAAAATATAATGAAAAGGAAAACAGACACTGAGACGACGTTTTATGTTTACATCAAATGTTGTTTCCTTTCTGCCATTTTCTAGTTCTCTGATATTATATGAATGCGATGCGAAGAGAAATAAATCTTAGAAGCACAACCTGTAAAGTTATTTGTCGAGCTTTAAAAAAAATGGACACTTCAGCATATCTCCGGCTTTTACAACGCCCTAAGGTAGCATGATATCACGTCTTACACTTTGGGGGAAGAAACGGGGAAAGCAGCGGCCAGAGCTTCTATTAAAGGTACAGTCCCGACATTCACTTTGCTGGATTTACGCATATTTCACTCAGGTCGGGACAGGTTGAGAGCGTATCAAAAAGAAGTTTGCCAGAGCCTAGTTTTAAGGTACAATTTCAGCATTAGTCTGAAGTGACAGGAAAAAACTCAGTCAGGATGATCAGCTGCTGGGCATGAATACAGGACATTCCGAACACTCTACCAATTTAGATACGGCTACTCGGTAGGTGGTAGCATTCACTTAATGAGACTGGGGGAAAAGCCTAGCTCACCCAAGTTAGAATGGCCGCCATGAGCGGAAATCATACCCGCGCCGCTTCATCCATTGCTTATCCGCAATCAGCGACTGTAACGACTCAATCATGGGGGTCTGGATTTAATCCATTTGTCATCATAATCGAATAAGCCTATGAGCCTTAAAAAGAACAACTATAATTAAATAGAATCCGAACCACATTTCAGTTTAAAAGTGTCCAAGGTGCAGACAGTCACGACCACTACTCGGTTCCACGTCATTTCACCGATATCAATTCCTCGAGAACAAAAGCATCAACAACAACTCATCGACGAGGCAAATCATCGACAGCACAGTTCATCGACAGAACAAATCGTACACACTAAATTCTAAAGAGCGGAATTCCGCTCGATTTGAACGGAATATTTCATAGTAAGCGATCGGAAAAAAGGAACCAACCAGTATTTTAGAGCGGATTTTCATCGGAGAAAAGAAAATAGATTTCCGCTCGAAAAAAGATGGGATATATGGTAGCTGTCTTCGTTGGGATTTTTTTGGTTTGTTTTAGAGAGAGAGAGATGAATTTCCATCAAAAGCAAGAGCGTTTCTTTGAAAACCACTCTTTTTTCATTGAAATAAAAAAAAAATCGATTAAATCAATTTCTCATCGAAAAAAGAGTGAAAATTTAGTGCGTAGACAGTGAATTAATCGACGGTAAAATTCATTGATGGTAAACTCATCGACGACAAATTCATCACCGGTAAACTTGTTGATGGCAAATTTATCGACAACTCATCGACGATCAAAGTTGATATATTTTAGATTTCGATTTATCGATAATGAAAAACTGTCGATATTTATATGTGATATAGATATCGAGAAACGATATTTCAATTTTATTACTGAACAACCCTAGTCACCAACCTGTCTCCGGGAAGAACACTCATTATCATCATCGTCATCGTCGTCGACGAAAGAGGTTTCAAATACTTGTAACCGTGCCAACATAGAAATCTTCAACTATGTCAGTGGGTATAATCATTCTTTAGTTTCATCTAGCAATTACGAGTGAACGACAGACACATTTTGTTTCTAATTTCTCGAAGCTGCTTGCTCTAAATGAATAAACAATTCCTCATTACGACCAGGAACCATTTTGTTCATTGTTCATAACCAGAGAATCACGATTTGCTTCTCAACGCAGAGCCAATTCGTATCCGTGTCCTAAACAGTGTTGTAGTTTAGAATTTTCTCTTTCGTTTTGTTAAGGACAGACAACAGAAAATATTATGTTCTTTTGTTTATGACGTTGTTTCCTCCTTCCCAGCCCCCACAGAAATGTATTACTGGAATCTCAGTTTGTGCCTTACTAGAGTAATGGTAGGTATCTGTACTGTCTTTCTACGCTGTGGGTTGCAGGTTAGCTCCCCCGAACTGTCATATTTATTAAAGCTCTCGTATACTTGAGTTGTTAAGGCTCTTGCTTTCAGTGCTAGCGGACTCTGGTTCGATTCCCGGTGGGGGTTCTCAATTTTCATTATTGATCCAGCAATTGTGTGGCTAATTGATCGAGCTACTTAAATAAAGGCGTATCGGGCACGGAAACCAAGCAAACAGTAACGAGGGTCATTACTCTCACCTTGGACTGTAGCATCACGCCGCAATATAGTTTTAGTTTGGGTAGTAATCACCGTTTAAAAAATAATAACATACATAATAAATATTTAATTTTGTTACAATGTGTTCACGAATGAAGAAATATTTACAACAAACCCTGGCTAACAATTGAATTGGTCGTTTTCAAAAGTAGAAATGTGCTATGTATTTTTAATGGCACATATCCTCTTTTAACAACGATCGAATCAATTTACAATCTCTTGAAAAAAAAATCCTGTGGTACCAACTAGGAAATAAAACGAATTAATTAAACGCTTTAATGACTACTATATGGAACATAATTCTTCAGTTTACTGATTTTTACGTCAAAAAATGTATCAAAATACTCACACAGTGATCCAACCCACTTTTTTCTACAAACTGAAAAAAATACTATTCTAAATTAAACTATTCTTCACCATTATGTAATATGAAACTATTGGAAACATCCTAACATGGATCTATGTCTATAGTGATTCACGCTGAGATCAACAGTGATCCAAGCTAAATAGCAAATATCATACAACTAAACATATCATTATTTTTTCTCTGTGCTACAAACTTAGTTATTTTACAGAAAAAAACAATATATATGACAAGTAATCTTAAATAAAGTTTAACTGTCCAATGTTCTGATAGATGTTGATTTACCACAGCTAGAAATAGCCAAAGATATAAGGACGTTGTTACAACATCACAAGGATAGTATTAATAACATAACTTTATAGACAAATTGTACTATGGAATAACACACTGAATAACACATACATAATGTCATGGCATTACAGATACTTCAAACTTCTCCCTTAGCCAGGATTTATCCCTTGCGGGAGGGTGCATTCCAACCTTCAGAGGAGACACAATGAAAATCATTTACATTATTTTATTTTAATTGATAAATAACTAATAAATAGCAAAGTAAGATCATATGTCCATATAATAAAAAGTCGTTTTTTTTATAATCCTGCTTAATCTTTATTTAAAGCCTTTTAACCGACTTTCAAAAATTACCAACATTTCAATTTATTTCCTATGACTTTTCTTTCTGGTCATTTCGACAATCAATCTGGAAACAATACCTAAATTATTTAGTTGCATTAAAAGCCTTAAGTTAAATCTTGGTTTCCATGGTGACGAAACATTGGTATTATTGAACACATTTGTGTGTCACATGAGATGAATGGACCAACTTTGAAAACATTGAAAACTTTCTTTGAAAACTTTGCATAAAATTACGTTTCCAACTCTAAAATATTATAAAGTGAAACTTGATAGGTAAGGTACCGGTAATATTTTACACTATTTAACGTTATGAGCGCTCCAACTGCCATCATTAGTATAAAGGAAATATCCTGGAAATATCACTGTGACAAAATGAAACGTGCTATCTCATGTTTTGTGATCCAATAGCACCCAACCCCAGTGATGAATACGTTAATTATGCCGCGAATTTCAGATCATCATTGCGCGTTTGGAAAGGGAAACCCGTGGGTTCGAACTCCGCTGCCAAATATGGTGACTGAAAATGTATAGAGTTTCTATCAATTTCACGAGTCGAATGTTGAGTTGGTACCATAACTAAAGCCCTGCAAGCTAACTTCCACTTAGGCACGATCTGGATGCAGGGTTCGAACCCACGTGCTTGCCCTGTCCAACGCGCAATGCTGATCTGAAATTCGCGGCATTAACGTATTCATCACAGGGTTTGGGTCCTATTGGATCACAAAATATAAGGTAGCACGTTTCATTTTGTCACAAAGATATTTCCAGGAGTTCTTTTATACTAATGATGGCAGTTGGAGCGCTCATAACGTTAAATAGTGTAAAATATTACCTTAACTACAAAGTTTCACTTTATAATATTTGAGAGTTGCAAAGTTTTCAAAGAAATTATTAAATAATCGCATGCTTTTGTAAATATAAACTAAAGACCATTAACATGATGTGTCACTTGACCCATGTTGTCATTTAAGAAAATTTCACTTTTTGAAACTAGACCACAATAAAATGGAACAGCATGCTTGACCACAATGGCACATTCTCCCTTAAATTAAAAGCGGTGTGTGTCGGGATTCTTCTTGGAAATCAATTGGTTTCGAAATTAACGGGATGGAAAGTTTCCTTTGGGTCACCCTGTATTTATATAATATTCGCATTTGGCAGAGATCAGATCAATTAATTAACACGTCAACTTAATAACTTTAATCTAATATTTAAATTATCTTCTGAGCAACCTTTTAGATAAAAGTGAATGGGAAATGTATAAAGTATTGTCCAGCCTTTAGGCGTCCAGAACAACATTTCGAAAACTTTGAAGTCCTGTAACTCATGTTCCGCGAAACTACGAAACTTAGTACTATAGGAGTGTTCATTTGATTGCATCATCAACGCATTGTGGAAGTTTCAAACTGCCTTTCATGTCCCACTGTAGATACTTTCCTTGTAAGTCTGAAACAAAGGCATTCGTTCATCGATAGTTTAGACAGTCATTGACTGTTGTCGTTGTATAGAAACAGAAAATGGAAAGTTTTTTTTTTTTGTTTTTTTTTTAGGTTAATGAGAAATGTCCTGCGATTAACTTTATTCCATGAGATTTTCTTTCAAGACATTGATTATGGTTAAGTTTTTTTGGAGAGCAGAGCGGCCCTGCTATCGATAGTCGAGACAATCAGCAGGGGCTTTTCTGTTCGAAAGTCTTACGTTAGTGATTATCGTCACTCAGAGTCCCGCTCGACAGAGCTTCTACGGAAGTGTTACTGGGCCATTCTCATTTAACTCCGGCACATCATGCAAGAAAAATGTCAGAAATTACTTTCGAAGAACAATAAAAATAACACTTTCGTTATGATCCTTAGAACTTGTCAGTAACGATTTCCCGTTTTGTTATACACTTTTCGTCTCTATTTTACGTAAAATTAACTATTTTTTTTAGAAAGATATCACTTATGCTACCGTATATGCTTCTTCACTAAAGCGAGTTATTTTGTGCTTGTAGTCCGTCATAGGGTGACCAACCGTCTAGACCCTCGAAGTTCCACGTCCAGGGCAGACCTTACCCGGGACCCCTAATGTTCCGGTTTTGACCAAAATTTGTAAAACAGAAAGTAAATATGACTAAAAAAAATACATATAGCCTATAATATAGGGTGTGTAAAATAAAAAATAAAATATAAGGTTTTGGTGTGTATCATGAATTCATGGTAAAAATTCAAGAAAATGGATTAAACAGAGTGGTAAGTGGTTCACTGTTTACACTTGTTAATAATATGTAGCAGATTATAAATGCACAACTATTATGCATTACAGGATGCATTATGCAACACAGGTATACCGCATGTTTCTTATAAACATGTTCGTCTTTTGGAAATTATACTAAATTACGGTCAGAAATGACTGCTTATAAATTTTACCAATTGTACAAAAATAACGTGATTTTTTTTCGTGTATTCACACTGCTATATTTCTTTGGGGCATACACTATTGTTGTCAAATGTAATTACATTTTATTTTGGAACAACATTCAGGGTTTATAAATTTACATTTAAGCGAGAATCAATTCTGTATCAGAGAGCTGGAACCGCGTAAGTAACAAATCCGTGTTTTCGAGAACAAAGAAAAACTACTTCCTTTCACATAGAAATAGACAAATGCCATAATTTGACTTACTTATTTACATTATTAACATATTTACAATAAGATTCGAGCAACCAGTATGTGAAGCCCTCCGAATACTGTAGAAAACTGCGTTAATCAGCACATTTTGACCGAATTGGACTTACGCGGTTCTAGCTCTCACGTACAAAATTAAGCTATAGCTAGAGACAGTAGAATTTCGCGAATTCACGAAAATTTTAAACACTCAAGAAATCGCATGGAGTAAATAGATGGCTGTTAACACTTTGTGAAAATGTTATTTTTAACTCACGAAATACTCGCGAAATTTTCACATTTTTCTTCCATACACGAATTCTGAGCTCTACTCACGAAATTATATAATTTTTATTCATTCATTCACGAAAATAAAGTGCCTAAACAATCGTAAAAATAAAATTCACCTTCAAAAATCTATCATTGGATTGTCGTAGCACAAAGTCGGGAAGGGCGTAAGCTATAGTGCCGTTACCGCCCACAAAATTCATATTATCTGTCATCATATCGTAGCACAGAGAATGTTAAATCCTAGTACACTTTAACTTCTATTGATCTCAGCGAATTTGCGAACATAGTTTGCCATCTAGCGCAAAAATACGAACTACATTAACACAAGGCCATTCATCCTGTGCGTTTGACGGTATTTGCGATGAAAGGCTTTGTGAAAACAAGTCGAAGTATCACACCACCATACATCTCGCTATCGGAAAGAGCAAACCAAAGTTTCAAATGCATCCTGTGAGAATTTTTTTTCGAAGTTTTCCTGTGTGCTGCTCAACAATCGAACAAATTTGATCTTGACAAATTTGAAACTGCGTTCATCATATGCCTATGCAAATTCAGCTGAATGATTAAGAAATAAATTATTTCTTATTTGTTAAGAGGGCTCATCGCTCCAACCCCCACACTTTTAACATTTTTCAAAATATTTCAAAAACTAAGAGCACTATCAAAAATGTAAGAACATAGCGTACTAGAACTTACAAATTACTATGAAATACAATGGACAGCGATCTCGAAATCTTGTCCATTGATTAGTACTGAGACTTTAATTCAATAATTACATCATAATTTTTGAAAACCTATCAATCATCAATAAACAAGACCTCGAGATTGCATGTCCATTGTATTTGATAGTAATTTGCAAGCTCTAGTGCGCTATGTTCTTAAATTTTTGATAGTGCTCTTAGTTTTTGAAATATTTTGAAAAATGTTTTAAAAGGGGGGTTGGAGCGAAGAGCCCTCTTAAACATGTGTATTTTTAATTAATATTTAAAAAAACTGATTTTGCAAATGTGTAAGAAGTATGTGAAAGAAATGCACATTATTTAGATTCCTAATAGCATGCATTAGTGCAAGGTTTATGTGTAAACTTTTAAAATTTGATTCAATACAATTATTAATTTTTAACAATTCAGTAGATTTACTTTTGTAGTCACAAAATTTTACTCAGGGTGTTTTACAATTTTTATCACAAAATACCCTTATTCACGAAATTCTACTGTCTCTAGCTATAGCGTTGGTAACAATTAATTCTATAGTGTCAGTTAGGAGGGACACGGGCATAATTATTTAGTCTGTCGATTCGGAGGTGGATCCGTGGGGGGATATATTACTTTGATAGATAGATTAAAAAGATTTACCTTGTGATACAAAGGAACTTTAGTCCAGGCTATTTGAAATGACACTAAAATAATTTTACAAAATTTGATTTTTTGTTAACAATATAAGGAAATTAAAAATGCTATTTATATGTAAAATTCACATACATATTACTTTTTATATAAAGAAAAGGACGTCATGGATATTTATCATCATTATACAAAAAATTCTTGTTCACAAAGTACGATTTTAAGTATCAAATGCCAATGTATAAAACTATTGAAATATAGCAAGAATATAAGTAATAAAACAAAAGTTGTAAATAAATTAGTAAACGAATACGTTTTGAAGGAAGAAATTTACGAGTCGATACTGGATATTTATGTAGGAGAGAAAATCGTATTTCTTTCCCTTATTTCAAATTTTGGTTTAGTAAGACCCATAATTCGTTAGTTTTTGCTTCGTGTTTTAAAAATATTTCCTAGAGGAAACACATAACATTCGGCGGAGAAATGACAACCACTTTACTATTATACCAAATTTGTCTGGTTCATTAAAGTTGTTATTAATAATATTCTAAACGACCTTCTGAGCTTCCTTGGACGAGATCAAGAGATTTTAAGTACACACCCAACTCCAGGGCTCACTCTACCACCACCAAGTTTGAAACCAGGATCACGCGCATAACAAGATTTATTATTTTTATTATTATTATTTTTATTATTATTATTTTTAAAATTTTTTATTGAGCCAGTCTAGTAACTTTGGACTTCGGCTCGTCACGATTCGCCCTTTAGCCATTAAAATCCACATCCATGCCCCTGCCGGGACTCGAACCCTAGACCTTCGAGTCGTTGGCCTACCGCCGTAGATCGCACGGCTACCTCTTGGCCGGCGCATAACAAGAGAGAGTATGAATC
Source organism: Lepisma saccharinum (assembly GCA_022664845.1). Lineage (NCBI taxonomy): Eukaryota > Metazoa > Arthropoda > Insecta > Zygentoma > Lepismatidae > Lepisma > Lepisma saccharinum. Next base: position 46,847 of record JAGDQP010003848.1, on the reverse strand, counting down.
ATTGAGCCAAGCAGAGGCACGCTTTTTTTCTTCTTTCGAAAGAGAAAATGCAGTATTAAATATTGTAGTCCATGGCCGTCCTTCTTCTTCGAGTTCCAATGAATAATTTAAAGATAATTTCACACACGGAAACCAAATACAAACACAAGTATATACACACACAAATGAAATGTTAATTCGTAAATACGGTCTTCAGAGCAACCGGAGAATATATCAGGACATGGAAGCGAGCATTCACCTCAAGAACATCTTCGAAAAGAAAGAATAAAGAAGAAGAAGAAGAAGAAATAAACCCGAAATTATTTCAATCTGATTCCACGATCGAAACTGTTATCACGTGGCTGGTTGTATACTGTATATGGACAGATGAAGAGAGAGAAAACTTTATAATGATGATAATAGTGATGATGATGATAGTCTTCGGGCGGTCCAGAGAGATAGATAGACACGCCAGTGGATGGATGAATAAGAGAGGTGGGTGAACTTTGGAAGAAGGAAGAAGGACCATATTCCTGAAGAGGAAGAAATACGAAAGAGAATATAGAAGGAAGAAGACACCCTCTGGCAGGCAGGAGCTGAAATGACGACTGACAGGGAAAGAAGAAGAAAAAGAAAGAGCGTAACCAAAGAGATGGAGAGAAGAGAATGAGGCACAAAGACAGCTCAAGAATTTTTAGACAATCGTTGTGAAGGAATAAGTGATTGAACTAATGAAGGAAGGTTCCGTGAACTTGTAGTGTGCCTAACTTGGAATTACTATTTTTTTTTAACTCGTATTACCAAACAGTCTCTTGTATAATTATTCAATAGTGTGCCTCCAGTAGTTCAAAATGACCGGTTTCGCTAGTTGCCTTGCAATCAAGGGATCTCAAATTCGAAACCTGCTGAGGACATGAAGTTCGATTAAAACTGTACGTTGCATCCTTACGACAACGGCTCACAGTGGTACCAAGTGCCAAAAACGTGGCGAAAAGTCGAAAACATGATTTATTTTTCAGAAACTTCACTACAATAGTGTTTTTGATGTCGCTGAATTCAAATTTGACATTAGTTTTGTCCAAAAACAAAATGGCGGATCCAATATGGCGGATATGAAATTGAAAAATGTGTTCAATAAATGCAAATCGGTTTTGTTTTTGAAAACTTACATATAATAATGGGTTTGGGATCGCTGAATTGAAATTTGACATTATTTTTTCAAAAAACAAAATGGCGGATCCAATATGGAGGACTTAAATATAGAAAATATTAATATATCAATGGAAATCGGCATCCATAATATTGTTGAGGTCACAGATTCTTTATTTAATGTTATTTGTTGGAAAATTATGAGGCAGATGTAAGAAATCAACAAAACTGACAATACAAACAATTATTTGAAGAACTAAAACCAGGGAAATGTTTAATGGCTCCTAAAAGGAAAAATTGCATAAAAAATGAACAATACAAAACGGGCACGAACGGGCTTCAGGCTTTGTAGTACTATGTTAAACAATGATTTTGGTCATAAGAACAAGTTATTTGACCGTGGGACATCGTGGGACTTTCGACTTTTGCATCACGACATTTGAAAATCGACAATTTACAAGCGTATTTTAATTGTTTAAGTTATTCAATAACAATTAATATACTTACTTTCAACAGTTTTTTCCATTTGAATGTATGCCAAACTAGTAAACAGTAAAAAATACTCTGCGCGGTCGAGTATAAAATACCGATAGCGTTTCAATGTGGCGATATGCGACTCGCCATTCACGAGAGGTTACAGCAGCTTAAAGTAGTCAGCTGCTTATACTGACCGTTGTAAACGCTCATTTTGAAGGCGGCAGGTACCAACCTAACTATTGAGGGACTTAAACTTTCCCTACTTACAACTTTGTTTTGGGGACTTTTCGCCACGTTTTCGGTATTTGGCACCATAGTGCGGCTGTGGAAGGCAACGACAAACCATTTTGATCAGAGATCTTCGAGTTATAAATCTGCGTCTGCGCACAACAACAATTAGGGGAGTCTATCATCGTTAGTGCTCAGTTTTCAATGAGCTAAAAAATATTTTGAAATATGCATGGCCTTATGCCTTAAAAATTACCAAGATATGACCTAAAATGGCTAAATGTTACAAGGTATTATCCCTAAAACCATTTAAGAAACTCATCCATTTGTTCATGAAAACGTTAAACCAAGTAAACCTTCATTCACCCTCTTTGTTTTACAGCACATGCCTGGTAAACCCCGTTACCACCCTGCACTTACTCGCAATGTATTTCTGAAAGACAGAAAGATAGGAAGGAAAAGGCAAAATAATTCTTTGTATTAACGGCAAATATAAAATATAATATTAATAAATATGATAATATATGCTTTTACAAGCGTGTTTTTACCTAATTTTTTTATATCATGTAGTTTTATATCGTATTTTAGCCCAAATAAACCTAAATGTATGTCCTAAAATGTGCTTTTAAATTATGTTTGTTTCAAAATAAACCTAAACAGACCTAAAATATGGTTTTATACCGTGTTTTTGGCAAAATTCAATCTAAATAGGCCTGAAGTGCTTTTAAACCGTGCATTGGTCTAGCTAAATAGACCAGAAATGTACTTTTTAACTTAATTTGGCCAAAAATACAACCTAAACAAACCTAACATGTGTTGTACAAAATATGACTTAAAGTTAAAATATGCTTAAATATGCATTATAATCAATAAAAGCGGAGTCATTGTGTTAACAAAAGGGTGAAATATGTTGTTGTTGTTGGTTTTTTTTAAAATTTAACTTAGGCGTGGAAGAAAGAGCCGAGGATAATGTATGGACATGTCATAAATATCCAAACCCTAATTATCACCATGACCATGTCGACGACATATGACCATTGGTGTTCTGTCCGGAAGCTGACATGTGACTCGAACATTGCTAAGCAAGATAAACCGATAGTGACTTATCGTTGCCTTCTATTGGATGGAATTAATATTAAAATCCTAGACCGAGAGGTTTTAAGCAGAATTTTAACCACATGTGATCTGTAACGGGCTCAAACCCGAGATTCCTTAATTACCATGTGACGAACAGTCTACTAAATTTGGAGTAAAGATCACGGTAAGTTCCATGCTAGAACTATTTTTAAAAATGTTGATGAGCTACAGTTCTTTTAAATTACCTCTCAAAATAACATTTTAAAGTAAGTTTGCAACACTGATTATCCAATCATGTTAACTTTTTTGTTTGTTTTTCTCTCCTCTTTTTCTCTCTTCTTTATTGCTTTTCTGGATCTCAATCTCTTCCCTCCTTCCGCCTCCTCTTCCGTTTCTCCAGTCTTTCCTTTTCGGACCCTTCTTCTTTTTGTTCTTTTTTTTAAAAAAATAAGTATCAGGATAATTCCCTCGAGCGAAAGGGTGTAACATTAGTTGAAAGGAATTGAGCAACAGGTCATAGGATAAGATAAAAGGCGCGTGTCATCATACGCATCCAAAAAGAAATCATGAATCGTTGTTAGATGACCACAACTGGGACTAGCACGGTCAAGCTTGAATGTACTTTCTTTTCTTCTACTAAAATCTCTTCCTTCTTGACTACTATTTTAACGCGAATGAAACTAACAATCTTCAACGCTAGATGGCAGAATGATACTACTGTATCTCTAGAGATTTCATACTTTCCCTGACGAGGGAACTGTCTCCGGCAGAAATAGCAAATCAACATGAAACTTCCACAGTGTACTGTTGATGTATTCAAATGAACACTCCTGTAGTATTACGTTTCGGGATTTAGTGGAACACGAGTTACAGGACTTCAAAGTTTGCTATTTTTTTTCTGAACGCCTGCAGGGAAGGCAACACTTCATACATATGCGTATTTCGATTCCCGGCTCTGCCAAGGATTTGTTCCAAGGTGTGGGTCTACCCAGCATCGTGATGCAACTGGAGAGCTGCTATGAATAGAAGATAGTAGCGATCACAGTGAGAGCTTAGGCTCTCCCTCCCAACCCGTCTGGTCAGCGTAGGAGCAGTACACCAATCTCCTCCCTCTGGGGAGAGGCCTCATCCAGTAGTGGATTGAATATGGCTCTGATTTATGGTGTGTTCCCTATACAAGTCTACCTACTACTAATAATAGTAAAAGTATTTTGTTGTAGTATTAGTAGCAATACTAGTAGTAGTAGTCAGAGCTGAAACCAGGTCACTTTCGCTGATCCGGTCTAACCCGAATATACGTAACCCGTTCCGAAACTTGACCCGAACGACCTGGTCTTAGAACCATATTGAACTAGGCATTTTGTCGTATTTCTCTGGCAGATTTTTTGTGGCGTAGCGGTAAGCCCTGAAAGAAACGCTGTTCAAACGTAAGGAAATAATTACTAATTCTGCTTTGTCCTCCATTGTCAAGCACAGACCGGCCCAAAGCTGTACCCGTTTCAGCTCTGAGAGTAGTGTAATAGTATTAGTAGTTGTAACAGTAGAAGTATTTGTTGTAGTAGTAGTATTACGACTATTAGTGTTACCAACTTATTTTATTCACCCCGCAAAAACGGGCGGGTACTTTAGCTAGTATGTGTATCAATCCGAATGTATGTCCAGTTGTTACTTATAGAATACAAATCTACATGCTTGCACCGATTTTCATAAGTTTTGCATATCTGTTCCTTGTGTCCCGGGACTAGTCATAAGGATGTTTTAATACAGTGACAGTGTGGCCAACTAATTATATAAAAAAGCAGTAATTCCACTGCTGATAATAATTAATTAAATAAATTGTTTCTGTGCTTAACGATGTAGATCACCACCGCCATCTTGATATGACCTTTCCATTGGTTTACATGGGAGTTGTTTTACTCAATTTATGCCTGTCAGAAATAGAATATTCAAGTTCCGCTTTCACGAATTTGTCTTGGTGGTTATTTTGACTCTTGTATAGTTTTGGTTTGTGAAGTTTCTTCAAATATATAAGTATAATCTATCATTAATAGTGTGCTTTATAAATCACAATATGTGAAGGGGAAATTACACTGATCGTGTGTAAAATATTGCATTTCTACAAAATAACACGAGTTCAAGATAATATGACGAGAAAGTAGGCGAAAACAGAAGTAAAAAATTACGCTCCTGAGAGATATAAGACGAGTAAAACAATTCCCATGTAAATCAATGGAAAGTGCGTACCAAGATGGCGGGGATGGTCTACATCGTTAATTTAAAACAACAATGAAACGAATAAATAAATAAATGAATAGGCTTTTAATTCAAATTTTGACTGTTACAAACCAGAAATAATAACTCAATTTTGATTAGCTAACAAGTGACCCTATTTCAAGTGGACACTCAGTAATATTCAGCCGTTTTCTATCCACTGCTGGATGAAGGCCTGGCCTCTACCTTTTCTATCCACATATGTTGGTCTCCTGCTATCCCCATCGATGTAGCTCGTTAAAAACCTTGATTTCATCTACCCATCTTACATTTGGACGTCTCTCGGTCGTTTTTTCCTCTGGGAATCCAATGTAGTACATTTGTCGTCCATCTTCCATCTGTTCGTCTAGCTATCTCTACTCCTTTCCGAAGACTTGATTATATATCCTACCTTTGTTTGTGCGTGAATCCATTCATTTGTCTTCATGTCCCTCTTAGTTATTCCTAGCATGTATCTCTCCATTGCTCTTTGTGGGACTCTTAATCTTTGAGTCGTTTGCTCATTCAATGTCCAAGTTTCACAGCAGTACATCATTACAGGTAAGACACATTGATTATAAACTCTATACTTGAGACATACTGGTAGTTTGCTTTTGAAAATAAAGTGTAGTCTTCCAAACCAACTCCACGCCATTTTACATCTTCTATTTATTTCATCAGTCAACTTGGCATTCGATGTTTTGAGCTGACCTAGGTAAACATCTTCAGGTAAACATACTCATCAACTATGCCTATTGTCTCTCCATGAATCTTTGTTTCCTTCTTTTCAGCACCTTGATTTACATTACTTTTGTTTTACTCATTTTAAGTCCTATTTTCGAACTCTCATTACACAGCTCTTCCATTCTGGTTTGTAGTTCTTCTGTACTTGAAGCAAAGAGGATCATATCATCAGCAAATCGTAGATGATTAAGGTAATCGCCATTGATTTTTATTACAACCTCATCTCAGTTTAAATTTTGGAACACTCCCTCCAGGACAGCTGAAAATAGTTTTAGAGAAATTGAATTTCCTTGACTTATCCCTTTTCCAACTTTAAATTTTTCACATTCTTCATGTAGTCTCGCAGTAACTTGATGTATGCATTTTCGATGCCTTGATGTTCAAGTGATTTAAGTACTGTTGCCAAGGAGACAGAATCGAGAGCTTTTACAAAATCTATGCATCCCAGACTTAGTGGAGGTTCTACAGAATGTTAATTCAACTAAATAAAATAGTTCTACAGTAAACCAGAAAAACACTAAAATGCTTTTTAAAAAAATCCATCTAATACATTGCTATCCAGCGGTGAGAAAACGAACATAAGTACCAGGAAAACCCAACTGTATGCAGACGGCAGTAAACATGCCGAAACATCTGATTAGCGCCGTGAAAACATAAACGGCGTCTCCAGAAAGCTTTGGCTTACTAACGCGGTAAATTTAAAAATGCGCTCCGACATTCATGTCAAAAACTGATGAAACCGGAATATTGATTGTTAGATTTTTTATTGTCAACATGTAGGCCTATATAGCAACACAAGATCCATAACGTGCGATGAAAGTGGTGGGGCGGGTCCCAGCCCTTCCTAAAAAATCGATGGGTGGACTCAACCCTCCCGAGCCCAACCTGAATTTAATTCCTGGTAGTAGTTGGTGTTGTTGTAGTAAGAGTAGTAGTAGTAGCCATAGTAGTTGTAGGATTAGTAGTCATAATAGTAGTAGAAGTAGTAATAGTTGTGGGGGGAAATCAGCTAGTATTATATAAATGCAGAGCGACCCAACGGAAATTACCGATCCCGTTTATTTCGTAACCATAACCGATTGAATTCCAGAAAAATGTCATTTATAATGTTAAGGGGTGGTGGTGCCCCATTTTCTGCGAACTAGTGGGAAAAGTTAAATTTTCTTAAAAGACAACATCGGTCATGGAGCACATCATGTGAATGTTCTTTCGATTTTATTTACAAAAAAGTTATGATTTACTAGTTTCTTTGAAGATTTTGCGAGAAATTAAGTGTGGAACTCACAAATATTATAAACGGAAACTTGATAGGTGAGGTAATATTTTTACACTATTTGACATTATGAGTGCTTCAGCTGCAATCATTAGTTCAACAGAACTCCTGGAAAACTCACAGTGATAAATTTAATCATCTTACCTCATAGTCTGTGATATAACAGCACCCAACCCCTGTGGAGAAATCTCTAATACCGCCGAATTCAGATCGGCATGGAGCGCCATTCCGTGTGCGGGTTGAGAAGGGGAAGAACGCGGATTTCAAATCTGCTGCGACCCATAGTGATTGAAGGTTTTCCAGAGTTTCTATGAGAAGGTTTTACCAGACGAATATCGGGATGGTGCAATAATAGGCGAAGGAAATTTGATGTATCACATTTATAAATTTACAAGGTAACAACTCACAACCATGCCACGGCGCATGCTGAATGAAAAGTTCCAGTAGTCCTGTGCGTGGCAAGGTTCTGCTACACCGGACTGACCGCAGTCTGAGCACGCGGTTCAACAGTGTGGGAGAAGATAGGAGCATTTGCAGGATGACCGTAGGGAATTGGAGGGCCTTTGCAGCTGCAATTCGTGCCGCCGGAGTCATGACACAAACTGTTGCGAATTATCTAATGGGCAGTGCCCAAAGCGCCCGCGTGCCATGTTCGTCGCTCATTCCTGCCCACCGAACTTCACTTGTGTTTCGCCAGAGCTCATTGGAAGGCAGAACACAAGGTCTTTTCAGTGATGAGAGCCGTTTCTGCGTGAATACCAATCATGTATGTATGAGTCAGGAGGAGGTCTGTTGAACGTCGGTTCATAAAATGCATTCGTCGTTGACTATCAAACCTACCCTAGCTACATATCATGGTATGGGGAGGGACTTCCTATGATGAAAGAACCACCCTCACTGCCGTTCCGAGCTCCAAAACCTTCACTTCAGAATTGTGATCGAATGCGTTGTGATGCTATCCATGAACGGTGTTGAAGGAAAATCGTTTTTCAACACGATAATACAAGCTCCATACCGCAGCTGCAACACAACTTATCTTCAAGATTAAAGCGTGCTACCCTGGCCGGCAAGATTATCAATCATATCTTTCACCTATCGAGCATTGCGCGTTACATAATTGGAAGCCAGCTCCTGGCTTATCCGCAACCAACAATGACCCTTAGCGATCTTACAAATCGACCAGATGGAGCAAAGGTGGAATACCATTCCACAGAATGATACTTTGACGTTGGAATTCCTGCATTCAGCGAGGCGATGACTACAGTTGTTCCTGAGAAAGATGATATTCAACTCCGATCTGGCACTGTGCGCATATCCTGTAAGTTGTGACCTTGTAACTTATATCAATGTAATACATCATATAGACTAATCTGCTGTCCAAGCTTAATTCACCTATCTTAATCCATGATTGGTGTTAGGATTCCTTTCCTGTCAGTGTATTTTTTTTTAATGAATTCCCGAAATATGCCATTAATAATCTAGATTTGTTAACTATTTCTTTTATGAGAGAGTTGGTTTTACAGAAGGAGAAGCTCAGATAGAGTTTATGTTCAGAGCTCAGATCGAGGGTAATACTGTAAATTTAATTACACCTTTCTAACGTTTAAAGTATTGTGTGCACAGTAGAAGGACAAGTAAATTATGCAGTGACCTTCTACCTACTTCCTAAGCGCACCTTATTTCTTTATATTAGTTTTACTTTAAAAAAAATGGGATAAATATTCAACGAAAAAAAATATCGTCACGAAGTTATACGAAATGGTTGGTTAGTGAGTTACTGAAAAGAAAATTTTATAGAAAAATATTCCCTGTTTTGAAGGAGAGTAAAGACGTGTCACGTTCTCTATCGTTATTAAATATTACGTAAATATTAAACTAGTCTCTTTGCAAATAACAAGCGTGAAATGCCAGCCCATAAATAAAGCAAGCAGCAAACCCTCCAGTTTAGTCAAGGTTTCTTCTTTATATTAATTACTTACACGCGAAAAGCATATTAAAGGCAAAGGAAATTCCCATTTGCATGTTTTAATTTACGCACGAAAATTACTGGCTTGTCTGCGTTTCATTTTCTTAAAAACAGGGACGTATCACATGAAACAACAATCCGTTAATGGATTACTACGGTTTTTCCACCTTTATTTTATTTGATGTTGATTTTAAAAACAGGTAAATAGAAACTAACTTTCATGGACTATAAGTTTGAAATAATGAGTACGGTTAGTTTCGGATCGATTGCAAGCATACACTGCAAGAAATAGTTGTGTTAATTCAACACAATGCGGTGTCCCAGCGTGACTACCACTTTTGTGTGTTAAATCAACAAAAAACACGGTGTTGATTTCGGTACGGTGGAAAAAAAAGTTACGGCTGCAGTGAGATTTGAACATGGGTTGCTCAGTTTAAGTCAAACGTCTTACCGACTTAGCTAAATCGTCAGACATGAAAGGCACTAGATGCAGACGATATTTAATGAACAACATTTGAATTAAACGACTTCACTATGGATTCAAACAGTGTAGGAGATCAAATATATGTTGCTGAACCCCCAAAATAAACTAAGTTACTTGCACGACTTATCCCATAGTTTAATCACTTTCTATTCGTCAATTGGAAACCAGAATTTCTATTCATTGAGAATATTTCATTACTATGAAAGCAAACAAGATGGCGACAGCTTTGAGCAGCATTACTGCTTTTTTATCGTAACATGTCAAATGCTGTGCTTCGTTTCATAGAAATGGAACATATTCTCAATAAATTGGGATTGTGATCCCTAATTGACCAATGGAAAAGTGATTAAATCATGGCATAAGTCGTGAGAGTAACTTTGTTTGTGTTTGGAGTTCAGCAACATTTTTCTGTCCTTTATATTGTTTCAATCTAGTGCTATTTTTGTCCGACGATTTAGCGAAGTCGGTAAGACGCTCTACTTCTAATTGAGCAACCCATGTTCGAATCTAGCTGCAGCCATAACTTTTTTTTCTCCCAGTACCGAAATAAACACCATGTGTTGTGTTGATTTAACACACAAAAGTGGTAGTCACGCTGGGACACCGCATTGTGTTGAATTAACACAGCTATTTTTTACAGTGTAGCTGTAAGGTAGTTTCCAGAAACTTTCTGGATACCATGCTGTCTAAAAGTTCCTATATGTTGGGTATCCTTATTCGAAATGCTCGGGTGGAAATGTCGAATTAGTGGAAAATACACATGTACGTTTGTATGTCATACGCAAACTGAAAATAATTTTATACTTTCTTTTCAGAATTTTGTTTCTTAGTTTAAATTTGAATTTATTTATTATGACCTTGTGGCATCTAAGGCTCATACCGGGATAGGGTTGGTGAAAGGATGCGAGAAGGAATCGGCCAGAATCTAAGTTGAAGCTACTGTCCCGACAATTGCCTGGTGTGACTGAGAAAAGCTGAAAAACCCGTTAGCATGGTTGGCTGCTATTATCGAACCCAAGACCTCCCGAATGTGAAATCAAAGTTCTACTAACTGAATTAAGACAGTTTTAGAATTTTGTACATAAAAGAATGTTTTTTTCTACTGTACACTGAACCAACACAAAGTAAAGATAAAGTAGACTCTCGAATTTCTGCGGTAATAACTTGGAGAGCGGCCACGGATAACGAAATTTGAGAATAATCCGCAAGATTCTTGAACTGAATTTTGAAAAGTTTTGAGGTCTTTAGGCAATTTGGCTCAGGCCAAGATTCTTGTTATACTTAAACGTAACTTTAATTAATTATTTGTGTTCCTAATGGTGAAATAAAACAGTCTCGCCTTAAGAAATGCACAATGGTACAACGAAAATATTTCTAACAACTAGCTGCAGAATAATATTTCACAGATTAACAAACTACCGATCTATGTGCTTTTGGGCCAGATGTATTTTCATATTTACTTTAAGCCTGGATAATATAATTAATCATATGGGAAACCTTTTAAGACAGTCATTTAAATGCGGAACCTCTTTAACATTAAACTGTGAACCTCTGATGCCTCCGCACAGAGTGATGAAACTGCTGGCAAATAATCGACAGTTTGATGTATAAATACTTAACAGTAAACAAGCACACTTTAAGCTTTTGTATACGAAAGTGCATATAGTAAGGAAATATTTTGAATAATGTTGGCATGTGTCAGATGTGAAGGTGAAGAATGTAGAGTTACCAGACTGTACTGAAATCTGAAGTCAGTTTCTCGGCTATCTATCTGCTATCGTTGAGACGCTGGTCTGTGTTAGGGACTAAATGCATATAGTGCAAAAGTGCTATTAGCAAAGGGCTGCAATGTCACCAGATTTTAATGTACATAGTCTTTGCATTTCGATCTGAAATTAGATTCTACCTGCTATAGCTGAGGCGCTAGCCTACGTCAGAATGCCGAAGTGAAATTAAAGGAGTACAAAGATTTTTCGGTCCGTTAAAAATAGTGATGACCATTTTTCAGAAATTTATTTTTTCGATTTTCGAAATCAGAATTTTCCTTTTTTTTTCTTTTTCCCGAAAATTGGAGGTTTACTCACCCCGAACAGAAAAAAATCTTTCTCGAAAACAATTTCCTTCTCGTTTGTGGAAAAAACTTTTTTTTATATTTTTATACCCCGTCTCATTTATCATAAAATTTATCCCTTTTTATTTGTTGAAAAATATTTAGTTTCACTTTATTTTAAGTTTCGAGAAAATTCTTTTCCGACAAGTTTTTATCATTTTCTAAAAAAAAAAAAAAAATCTTTTGTCATTTTTCGAAAACCTGATGGCCATCACTAGTTAAAAATTGACTGTGGCGTGTCACAAGACTTCAGATTGACCTGAGCCAAAGTTGACTTAAACGTCATAAATAAATTCAAATACAGTATTCAAACAAACTAGATGGACATTTTCACTTGTGCCATCTGCTCTTAAAAAGTTTGGATTTGGGGGAATTTGGATAACGGATTTTGGGGTGTTGGATTCTTAACCTGTAGTTATCACAAGAAAATACTCTTATAGGATCAAGTAATTATAGCGAGAAAGAATTTGTATAGAAAAGAGGAACCGCAAAAGTATCTGATACATTTTTCTTCTGCGTTTTCTCTTTTTCCAAACTTCTTTCATCACTGTTATTAAGATTAATGTAAAGTAACGATCTACAACAAAAGATGGCAGCATTATCTCCATATATGTCTAATGTATTTTTATCGTTACACGAAATTTCATTGCTCCTCCTACAAATTCAAGCCTAGAGAGTTCTAACTTTCAGGGAAGAAAGTTCATAACCAATTGAAGAGTTCGATCAATGCCGATTTTTTTTTTCGTTGTTGAAAAAGCTTCATTGTTATAGGTTTCGATATTCACAACAACAATGAAGCGATTTCAACGATGAAGAAAAGCGAAAATAAAAAATCGGCATTGATCGAACTCTTCAATTGGTTATGACCTTTCTTCCCTGAAAGTTAGAACTCTCTAAGCCCTTGAATTTGTAGAAGCAGCATTGAAATTTCGTGCAACGATAAAAATACATTAGACATATACGGAGATAGTGTCGCCATCTTTTGTTGGAGATCGTTGTGTTATATTAACCTTAATGACTGCAGCGATACATAATATTAATGAACATATTTCTAAGTTTTAATTCTAAATTTATATTCTTTACTAGCTTAAAGTTTGAATCTTCTGTAAAGTACCTATCAATTTTATTATACGTATGAAGTAACAAGTATATTCAACCACAATTTACGAGTGCCAATTAACGATAACAAGTATCAATATTTAACAGGATAACTGTGCAAGCGTCAGTGGCGTTGCGCAATTCTGTAACATCACTGTTCCCCATACACATTATTTCCCTGCACTTCAGGACAAAACTTTGGAAAATTAAAACCAATATTAAAGTCTACACAGTGTTGCCAATAATAGGCATAGAAAATACCCAGAACGTATAAGCTAAAATATACATCCGGAACCTAAATTATCAGTCAGAACATGGTTAAACCATTTATTACAATGGAAAAAATCTAGCAGGTTTGCAGCTGGAACACGTAACCAGTGGCTGAAGCCCAACAAAATCATATATTTTTTTAAAAGGAATTTTCGGTAACTAAGGTAAACGCACTAGTAATATACACTTTTCACACTTATAATTTTTAACTCAAATACAGTTCAAATGTACTGATCAGATGAGACCATTACACGTTCCCCATTCTTTATTGTAGTGATTTCTACCTATTACTTTCATTAGCATATACTATTTGAAAGTAAATTACTGTTTTTGTCTAACATTGTTTTTGTACCAGTGATGGACACGGAAAAACCTGGATGTTACAGTAATGGACATACTGCTTAACTCAAAATAATTTAAATAATCATTGCTGAAGTTTCTAATATGAGTACTAAACAAGATTACGTGTTTAATACTGTTCTTCGATTATCTGATTGTTTCATGGAATTCCACTCAGTGATCATTCCGAAGGTCCTGGGTTCGAAAACTGCGATCGGCCGTTCTTACTGAGGTTTTAACAAGTTTTTGCCAAACTAAAACAAATACTTTCATTAATGGGCATCACTGCGCCCATCACTGGAAATAATGAGACCAAAAAATCTCCTGACAAACTTATGATCACGAAAAGTAAATAATCATTCCCAAGTTGAAATAAAATGGTTAGATTATCTAAAAACAAATGTTAAAATTGCTGAGTGCTTGAGTCTGAAGCAGAGTGAAATTTAGCTCGAGGAATACAAAAGAATTAAAACTAACTAAAAGAAACATCTTACCTCCAATTGTAACCCGAACAAATCTCGCGTTCTGTCCGGGTCACGTGGTTTGTCAACTGTCCTGCAGTTGGTGACGTCAGTTAAGCTCATCTCACTCTCCTCTGGTCTCATAAGGCTGCAAAAAACAAGAAAAAGCAAAGAGAAATTAACGAAATGTCTAAAATTGTTTAGATTTTCATTATCTTACTAAATAATGAAATGTAATGAAGGAACTCACAAGGTAGTAATAAAAGAAGAAACATTTTTAAAATAAGAAATAATGTTTTGAAGTATTATTTAATATTTATTACGTGCTTGTAAATATATGCTGTTATATTGACACTGAGAGAACGTCGTGAAATTTATAATACATGTGTAAGTGTTTTAAGAGCTTCATGTACAATGTGGAGAAAACGTAAACATAATGAATGCAGATATATTTTCTGCATTACAATAAATTGGAATAGAACAATTTCAAATTTCGATACCCATTAAGCAAATGGACAGAAAAGATATGTCTCCAACAAACCGGAAAATCTCTGCCCAGTCGTATCTGAATACTGCACATTATTAGATCCTTGATGTTAGACAAAATACCTATTCTTCAATGTTAGAGTTATCCAAATAAGCATTGCATTAAAGCCTGTATTTGATCTTAGGTCTGCTTACAGCTAACTTTACTTTATCTACTTTTGTATGCTGCATTATACAGGGTGTTTAAAAATACAGTGCAATATTTTAGAAATAAATTACCAAAAATTTAAACATGAATATTTATGTTGATCGTTGTCAAAAATATGCTTAGAGGAGCTCAAAGTTTGCTAGTTTTCGTCACAAATGACGTAATATCTCGACAAAGAATGACGTAAGCCATCTCAGTCAATGATTATTGTGGAATGCACTTTAGAAACGATTTCCCTCAAAAGCATGGTATTGACGCTGAGCGGTAGCCAAGCATATGAATTTCCTGACAGCTGCTCTACTCAATCATAAACTTGTCACAAGTACAAATTATTACAACGTCAATATCTGTCGAAATATTAAATATAAAAAATCATCTTTGTGATTATATTGAATAATAAAATAAGTTAATAGTCTTGCAGAGCCAAGGTACGTCTCAGTGGACTTCGGATCGGCAATGGCTATTTAACCGAGTCGAACCCCGCTACCTACAATCCTGACTGAGGTTCTCCAGGGTTTCCTCTCAGATGCACCAGGTGAATGCCATGATAGCACCTTAAGTAAGGCCTTGAGCGATCCTCTACTTACCACACCCCAGCCCTACTAATACAGCTTACCTCTGCTACACTGTAAAAAAAAAAATGCGAATCTTGTTTGGAATATCTAGTAAAGTTTCAGAGATGTAGGTATTTATAGTGTTGCTGCTGTGGGGGAAAGCTGTCGGTCAAAAACACCGAAAAATTTCTTTTGTATAGTTGGAGATTTTCATTTCTCCCTTCCAAAATCCAGAATGATTTTCGCACATGCGCAGAAATGGAAAACTATTCCTTATCATCATCGAACATGCAATTCTGATAAAGTGTTATCGTTGGTGGCGTATCTTTTACGAGTTATTCATAATCAAACTATTTTCGTGAAAGCTGACTTGCTCCTGATAAGGCCACCCAGGCCATTGTCATTGATTCGTCATCACCATCTGATCCAGATTATCATCATCACGTTGATACTCTGTGTATGGATACAGGTCACTATCCGCCAGGAACTGAATCATTCAGCAGGAATTCATCTTTCCAGCTTTAGTAGAACTGAATTATGAAACTGAAAAAATCCCAATTTGTATAACATAGAACAAGAGTATCTATATCATATACACACGCTCCAGATATGACCAATAGGTAGATTTTTGGATTATTTTTTTTTGGACCAGTAAAACAATTTTCAAGGGATATGAATTTTTTTTCTATGAAAGTCCATTAACCCATGAAGACGATGAAAAAAATGGCTTTGATTTCTTTCAAAATGGCGGCTAGAAAAATTCTCAAACCTTAGCATTTTCATATCAGGGACACCCACCTTATTTTAATGAAATGGGAAATATTTTCAACAATTTATTTTGTGATTGAATTATGTTTTTGTTTCATTCATATTAACTTCACGGACACCTTGTATAACAGGCAAAGTTATCAAGTTTAATGTTATTACCTTGAACAAACCGATAAACTACATAGTTCTCACAGGAAGGACGTAATATTCTTGTAAATATATCAGAACATCTTTTTTAAAAATAATCTTTATGTTCTTTTTTAAAACTTCATTACATAATACTTTCCTTCATGGCTTACCATTACTCATGCTAATTTTGAATGCAGTCTGGTAGGTCTTTGTTATATCATAAGAGCTCTGACAAGTGCGGGCACTATTTTTGTTTTTAAGTGTTCTAATTTTCATTTGTCAAAGGAATTTATGGCACAAAGAAAGAAGAAGAAAAGCTCTTTCTCTGCATCTATGTGACTGTCTCTCCCCCCTCTGTGTGTGTATGTGAGAGAGAGAGAGAGAGAGAGAGAGAAAGAGAGAGACGCCATGAATGCATTCTTTCATACATTCATTACCGTATGTACTTTCTCTTGTGGGACTGTTTTACTGAATCATTACACCGCAAGTTAAACCATTTGCTACTCCTAACATAATGCATCATATATGCAAGAGAACAAATTAAGTGATGTTTAATTTTTGAATGTATTGTCCGTACAGAACACCGTAACAAGAAAAGAAATAAAGAGGTGTGCTGAACTCCAGTTAAATGTCTTGCTGGTTTTTTTGGTTTATTAAGGTTTGTTAAATGATGTAATAGTGCTTTTATTTTTTATTTTTTTCTACTTCTTTTGTAAAGGCGCTAAAAGTGAAAGCAGGTCTTTCTCTGTATTTTAAGAGATGTGGTCCAGTGGTTCTCTTTACTGTTGACAGATCATTCATAGCTTGGCATTTCCGCTTTAACGCATACAAGAACGAAAGAACTCTCTGTCCAACTTGTATCTTAAACACATGATTTCCGCCGTTCTTTTTTTTTTTTTCGGAAAGAAAGAGGACGGAAATTTAAATATGTCTGTCATTGGGTGGTGTGCTTTTCTTCTCTGTATCTTAGGCATTGTTTTAATTTCTTTTTTTTTAGAAAAGCTAGATTGTTTTGCAACATTTCTACATTATCTAAGCATTATAGCGGCATTAACAAATAGGTAGCGATTTTACAAGAGGCTGAAGTAGCAGATCTACTTTTTAGGAAAAGTAACCAAAGCTTTTGCTCTTTCATCAGGTTAAAACGACGAACTCATTTAGTTAAAGTAGTAGAAGTAGGCAGGGCCGGCTCACGGGGTGTTCGAACTGTTCCCCTGAACGTGGGGCGCCAACCATTTCGGGCGCGAGTGTATCGAAACGTGTACAATAGTATAGCGCAAAAATTTCGAGAACTATAATTTTATTTGTTAGTTGTTTATTTCTTCATTTTTTACAAATTTTCGAACTAAATTTTTATGGGATTTTTTTTTTCCACAAGTAGCCTACATTTAAAATGTTGATTTTCTCTCACTAAAAACAATTGACAAATGAGTTAGTTCTACTGTATGAGATCGGGAAATTAAATTACTATTTATAAGGGCGTATGTAAAATTTGAAACAGAGTGCCGATTGACTTGAGCCGGCTCTGGTACTAGGGATGGGTAAAATAGAATTTTAAAAACCGAAAACACAGAAAATCAATATTTTGGTTTCTGTTCAAAACCCAATTATTTCGGTCTCTCTTTTCAAAGGCAAAATATAAGAGTAGAAACGCAAGAAACTAAATAAACAAGGTTTCCAACAATAACAGCAAGTAAGCAAAGAAAAAAGTAAGAAAGAAAGCTCGTATCAGAACAGAAACCGACTTTCTGTAGTAAACTGAAAGTGAACAAATAACAATAAAAATAATAATAATAATAATAATAATAATAATAATAATAATAATAATAA
>JAGDQP010003848.1:0-27842 GCA_022664845.1 Lepisma saccharinum | reverse complement strand
ATGGACTTCTTTTAAATTGAATATTTCGACTTTTTTTTTATTATTAAAAACTCTTGTCTTACCTTTTTTTTAAATTCAATTTTCGTGTTGTTTGGGAATTGCACGCACTATGTCATATTCTCTTACGCACTTCTTTAACCGCTCACATCATGTGGCTAAAAGCAATTTTAGCTTTTAGCACAAAGATAATATAAATGTTGTTATACAATAGTTTCATTTGCTCTTTATTACAGTCAACAGCAACAAACATAAGGGACTGTCAAATAATATTAACACAAAGTATATTACAACACATTCACTATGTTTTATTACTTTACTTGTGATATTATAATAACATGTTGTTTTTTAACTCCATTCTGAAAGCTTGCAACTTCCTCGGATTCATAGTTCTGACATGAATCGTGTCACTGTCGCCAATTTCTCTTCTTTTTGTCGTTCTTCTTCTTTCCTATTTATTTTAATGTCCACCACCATAAAATTTTGAGGACCTTCTAATTTGTTTTGTCTGGTTGTCCGTCTAGCGTTCCAATGAAAGCAGGCAGACAGGAACTGACTTCAGACGGGAAATCAGCTTTGGTTACCTTGATTATCCTGCGAATTTCAATGGTGATTCTACAACATTTCTTTAAGGTATTTTTGTACTATACGTACTTTTGTGAAATTGGACGCATGCAACCCTATTTATTACTAGACCAAATCGCAAGCAAAGCACACGGCTAAAGCGTACATGAAAAGATTACCTTACGTTTCACTCGCTTGACGCGTGGTCGCCCCAGATTTGTACTACAAACTAATTTGTGCTTGCCTGTATATTTAGATCAGGTATGACTAACAGCTGGCCCGCGGGCCGCATAATGTGCGACTCTTGCTGAAATACAAAACGATGTTGTAATACCGGTATGTAATGTAATTAAAAAAAACATATTTATAATCAAGGATTCATATTCTTGTCCCATTAGTAAAATGATTTAATAAAGCAGATATTAAATATTGGGTAAGTGTAAAACTGCTACACGCTTTGACATGTCACAGATTAGTGCGGTATTGACCTCACAGAAGAGCAGTTTAAAGACTTCTCAAACCGCTGTTTTCCACCACTAAGTTCGATCCTTGGGTTCCACATCAAATAAATCCAAGCCAATGGGAGTGTGTGTCGTGAACTGTGTTTTCTTTCTTTTTCGGTACAAAAATGACCGGTTCTTGGCACGTATTGTCACGGGTGATGAGAAGTTGGTCCTGTACCGGAACGCAAAGTGTCGGAGCGTATGCCACCTTCCTGAACCGCTTCTCTCCATCGACGTCCAAACCAGAACGCCATCCTAAGAAGGTGATAAGTGTGTGGCGGGATGTCAAAGATATAATTCACTAGGAGCTCCTGGAACCTAACCAAACCATTAATGCCACCTCTAGTGTCAACAATTAGACAGACCATGAGCAGCATTGCGATCGAAGCGTCGAGGCCTCGCCAATCGCCAAAAGAGTCATCCGCTATGATAACACCTGGCCACATGCTGTTGTCACAATCCATCAAAAATTGATGGACTTTGGTTGGGAGGTTTTACCCCACCCACCCTATTTTCCTGACTTGGCCCCTACAGACTACTACCTGTTTCGCGCTCCGCAGAACGCCTTAGCTCGGAAAATCTCTGATGTAGAGGCTGAGAAAACAGCCGTACAACAGTTCTTCGATTTCAAACCTGAGCAGTTGTATCACCGTGGGATTGATCTACCAGAAAGATGGCCAGAAGTCATCGATTGCGATAGCAATTATATACAGTCCTATAGGAGAGTTGCATTTTGAGATGTTCGCACCTAAATATGGACACCAAAAACGGTTAGAGCTTTTGCACCTATACGGGAAACATAATTATTGCCTTGAAAATACGCCGAGTTGATTTTCATTTAAGTTCTGTCTAAAAGTAGACGGTCCATTTATAAAGCAGGGATTCTACAATGATCTTCAATTTGGGAGTGTAAGTAGACTTTTACAGGATTTCTATCGGTTGAGGGGGGAAGGGTGCTCGAGAATTTGAGGATAACACACCCGATTGTGGAATCTAGTAAAATTCCTGTTATAAATTGACAGAACCAATAATTTTATAAAGGATGGATGATATTAATTCAATAAAATCTGGTTATCGTAGAAGATTCAGTAATGCAATTTTTAGTTTTGATGTCACAACAGCTGCTTACTGTCTCGTGCTAGATTAACATAAAACTTCCCTGCTATTAATCTTCTCCCAACTTTTTTTTCTTTCACAAAGAAAGTAACTTTTACATTAACTGCTAAAAATTGATTTACAATTCTTCACGGAAAATTACCATTTCTATAAACCGTGAATCGATAAAAATCGATAAAGGAAAAGTGATATTATTTTGCTACAATAAGTAGTATGCTCATATTACAAAGCAATACACATAAGAAATGGGATGGACTGTCGTGAATATAATTATCTTCCCAGTATGTTGCCAGCCTTTATTAATAGTTATATTTGGTCATTTTTAACTTTCACCTTCTTAACTTAGTAGTGAGATAATAATAAGTTTTATGCTCTATTAAACTCAAGATTATTTTCTGTAATTAATTTCGTTTCTTAACAATGAAGAAGAAACAATCTATCGCTGGTCTTAGCATATACAGTTGTCAACTTAACACTGCTGTTGTCAGTGAAAAATGTCAGACTCCTTCTCTTCGTTTGAATATAGGAGGTGGAAAATGAGTCAACTATTTATCTTGTCACAATAGTAACTTGGTAGTGAGACTTCTACCAATCCCAAATTCATAAACAACTACGTCAAAATCTGAAACGAAATAACCATTACGTAGCCGAAATTCTAATCCAGACCTGTTAACACTTGATGACGAAAACCTGTTACCTCTCAGCAAACAATAACCGTGGCTGGCTCTCGAAATTAATGAAGCAGGTATAAAGAAAAGTGAGTGCGGGTAATGGTAACGCTCGCTCCCTTGTAATGAAGGGGATCCGGTTGGATGCCCGGTGGTGAAATAAGTGGTTCGGAGTTCACTGTAAACTCTAGATCCAGTCCTTAAAATGTCACATCTTCATGAACGGAAGACAATGGCAAACCTCATTGGTTAGCATTATCCAGGAATCTTCGGGGCGCAGACGTGCCTCTGGGCGGAATACCTATCATGATAATTAATATTTGATAACTTGTTTGAATTAGAAGTGGTCTTGTGGTGAACATCTAAGACTTTTTTTTTTTTTTTTTAGAAAATGACGTATTTATGACTTAATATTACTAATGATTTTAGTTTGCTTTCACATATACAGGATATATTTATAGTACTGTTATTCAACGAAACTGGTATGTGAAATTGTTTCCACTCAAATACTATAAATTGAATATCTAAACGTTTGTATCACATGTAAAGAGTGTATCGACCTCTGGGGGTGTTTACTTCATAACCTTATAATGAAGTACGTATAACTCGTTTGTTCGTAGCAGTGTCAGTATCAGCGTTGCAAACTGTGGATGACATATGCTAGGGAAATACGTAGTTCGTATAAGACCGCGAAAACCTTTCTGTCTTATCCACAGTATGTAACAGTACGATCTGTGTTTTATGTATGTTGTTTATCATCATTAGAGAGTGCAAAATAGCTAATAATACAACGTAGTGTCATTTGAAAAATTTAAACGCTATATCGGGTTGGCAACTCTGGCAACCTGGTGACATCGTGTTTTCAATCGTGATATCCACTATGCTATTACATACTAATTACTGCAAACGAAATTTTCATTTAATGAGTCGTTTCTGATTTATTGAGAATTATTCATTTTCTTCGCCTGTGAGACGTTGATTTTCGATTCCAAGTTGGAATCACTGTATCTCCAAAACGAAGCAGAATTTGATCCATGTTCATATAAACTTTTTTTAAATCATGACTCATACTATCACCTCCGAAACCTTCATCCCATTTGAAAAATATATAAGTTTATGTTGAGGTGGCAACATTGTGCATGTCGCATCGCTCTATTGCACATGGAAGGCTGTCCCCCACTGGCTGTCGGTACATGTTCCACTGCACACTTTTTGTATTTTCTTTCAGTGCTTTCCAATATTCCAGTGGTGGGATTAAAATGGAACACCCTGTACATACTGCTTTCTATCTTCTAGCATCCTGGTTGGGATGCGCGTGCTTCGTGTAACATGGCGATGTACGAACTGTATTTATACTATTCGTACTAGCTTCACTTTACTTGTGCCACATACCAGTGTAGGCAAAAGGAAACTTTGCTTCGTAGAACACCCGTATACAACCTGGGGTCTACACTGGAGTAGCGGTTGCCGGGAGAGAACAAGTGAGCAGAAGTTGCACAACTCACAAGGGAAGGTTCAAAAGTGCAAGGGCGACCTTACAGCAATCGTTCGGTGTTCCTCTTGCAAATAGAAATGTTCGAGCAAACGCCGAAATACATATCGGCTTATTTTCAATTTACTTTCACCTTGACAACATTACGCGTTTTTCCTATAAGTCAAAATATCGATAATCTATGCAGGCTAATCTATTCTAGACAATAATATTTTTTCTACGTTAACGTGGGCCTATATGGACGAATGCCGGGACACGTGTCTCTTTATTTTCGATGTGCATTCGCCCCATATATGTTTGGTTGCAAAGTGGATGTACATTCTGGCGCCGTCTCCTTGTCAGTGAAAATGTCGAAAAATGAGCAATCAAAATGTGCTACTTACACCACTATAATTCTCAGAAGCTCATTCAATATGCTTATCCACTTTTGTATGTTAACAGCGACGTGCAATACTCCAGACGACCGGTAGAGAGCAGCACCGTCTTTGAATTTGATTCATATCAAGATGGCTAAACCTCTCCAAATATGTTGAATGAAAGATAGAAATGAGAAATGACTATCTGCTTCGGAATAAATGGAGACCGCCATCTTGCACACGTGGCCTATCTGGGTTGTTACGTAACACGTGCACTGTAAATACAACGGCCAAACCACCGTTTGCAAGTTCGTATCGTGGTTCAGTGGTGAAGGCGTTGGCTTGCTGAATAAAATCCCAGGTTCGAATCACGGCGGAGCAAGATTTTTTTCCTTTTAAAATATATTTTATATATTCACAATTTCTTTTTAGCATTTTTCGTAGGTTATCATAAATTAGTGACCATGGGTTCATGGAGGTCAGGTAAGGTTAGGTGCGGTCACGTATCTTTACACATTTTTGTTCTTATTTGTTCCGTGCATGACGCGCTTGTAGAAATGAGGGCAGTTATTAACTTCTCTCACCCTGAAAGAAACAAAAACACTCGACACTCACCGGGTGGCCACAGTCACCGTTGCCATCGCCAGGTAGTGAAAACCTCGACAGTAAAGAAAACATCCAAGGAAAGAAGATATGGGACCAGTCCTGAAGCTTCAAGAACGTAAACGTCAAGAACTCAATATTGGATTGGAAACTGGTTACGGTCTACAAGAGGCAAGTGTTGTTTTCGGATTTAGTACGCTGTGCTTATCACTAAGTCAGTTTATTTTGTTAGTGACCTAATTTGAGTGATGACATTTGTCGTGATAAAGAGACCAAAGGCATGAAAGTCTTACGAAGAATATAAGTATCATGTTGAGTTCACATGTTTTCACAGTTGAGAGCCTGAAGATGTTACTGTCGAGCGTAGACTCTAGGTCATTGGTAGCCTGAAAGATCTATGGAAAATAAGAGGAGGTTGCTTTTGTTTTTTGTTCCCAGCAAGAGAATCTAGAGGCATTGGTGTGGCATTTGTTCAGTGATAGCCAATCAGTAGGCACCTGATATTCATTTACTGTATCTTTAAAAAATCTCAGGTGCAAGCGAAGCAAAGTCTGATGGATCATAGTCACAGAAGCGAGTGAAAGTAACATGGCGTGTTAATTATTTTTTATTCCGCGTGGTTTTTTAACGTAAATCTTGGAGGAACATTTTGAGATAATAATCAAAAATTTATAATTACAGGATCAATCATTGGAAGGGAATATTGCGACTGGTGGTGAACACTTGGTGACGCTACAAGCGTAAATCTTGATACGTTCACCAAGGAGATACACATCTTTCCGATAGGTTACAGTCATATTTGTGAAAAACTACGTTCATGTAATTCTGACTAAGCGTCTTACTTTCTTTGAAATTTCCTGCAAGTAGGCCACTTAATATACACTAACATTCGTATTAATATACAGTGTATCCCTGCTTCCTCCCCCACTGTTCTCGTAATTTCTAATTACCGTAAGAATTAAGAGAAATAAATACTCGTACGTCCGATTGACTTTTGTTCGATTATCAGAAATTATTGTCTTCCTACATTTTATTAGATTTCTCAGTTTTTAGTTCAAGTACATTTTAAATATACTGCCTCTTGTAATATCAGATAAGATATACCAATTATGTGGCAATACATTCAATAGATTCGCTTGAATTTGTTAAATTATTACACTCTATACACATACTTTATAATCTGATTTCCAAAATTTCTTATCACCGCCTACGCTCAGGGCACAATCAATACGTAAAAAGATAGTAAAAGTATACATTGATAGTATCTAATCATAGATCTAAGGTCATTATTGACAGATAAAAAAATCAATATTTAATCCACCTAATAATTTTGGATAATAATTTATCGTCCTTTAAGTTCTTATTTTATTTATTTTTAAATGAAACATTTAAAAGGCGGTACATCTATATATTGCCCCATAGCCTATATATTTTGAAAGCGAGTGAACTATAACCGGGTTAAATCATTTGTTGCTTGTGTGGGTGAACAAGTGTCTGCCAAAAAGCCAGTGTTGCCATTCAAAACACACACACACACACAAAAGACTATTAACAGTAAACCTGTTTTCTTCGGAAGTATTCGCCTACATCGCAACATTCGTAGGAGTTCCGCGCAGAATCGTTATCCTTTTAAAAAGGAAAGAACAAGGGTATGAATGCAAGAGATCATGAAATATAGGAAACAAGATATAATATATCTTTCTACAGAGAGTTTATTCATTGTATCTTGCGTATTCAATGAATCAGAAAACATGTATTTGTTTTTGGACCGAAGGTAAATACACAAACCGCAGTTTCGAATTCATATACTGTCAGAAAGTCATTTCTTATTCTTTCTATTATTAATATCGAGAAATAAAGTACAATAACTTTGTTTTCATGTTTTCATTATTTATTTAGTTTACATTATTATATGAGGCTGGACAGGCAACTACAAGTCTAAGGGATGAAGTCCCTCGACAAACACTCTTACAGTACTCGAATAGGAAACCCTAGTGTAGATACAAAGCTACCTCTCTTATGGTGAAGAGGAGGAGAACCTTGGATTGCAGATTCCCAAAGATGCTCCGAGACAAGGAAGGCCGACTTTGAGTAAGGCAATGTTACGGGAACCTTGTGGTGAATAATCCAAATATAATTAAATGAAATATCTGACTATTTTGATAAATGGACAACCTAATTATTAATTATTCTTCTTGGTGCTGATTCTGATCTAGAATATGTTGAACTGGACAGGCTGTGCCTGAAACTCCTCCTATCCAGTGCCATCTTCATCTGGTACATACTCAATGCCATATCTCACATCCGCCAATATCCCAGTCTTCTTCTATCTCTTCTCTACAGCTCTTCCTCACAGATAGTTCTTCTTTGAATATGGCCGGTCTAACCCAAGTTTTATAGATCTAACACGTTCCCTCACGCATGTGTCACGTCATTGAAATTTTCCAAGAACGTTAACATTAGAGGATAGTCAATATTAATAACAAAACTGAATCCGAACGTCACAACGTGAGGGCCATCTTGGTATGCACTACCAGAATTTAGGAGAGTGATTATCAAAACTGCTTATCATTGCATGCGTGCCTATCACTGATATGGATCGCTATCAATAACAAAAATGTATTATATGGGCGGTAACTGGATTGCTACCCTTCAGTAACGTCACGAAACAATGTTTACCTTCTGTGAGGCAACCTTTACTTTAAGTCTTTGCCACTTTCCTAAATTGTCGTTGCGCACACCAAGATGGGGGATTGATGTGACGTTCGGATTCAGGTTTATATAAATTTTAGTCTATCCTCTAATTATAACATCCTTGGAAAACTTCAATGACGTCATGTGTGAGGCATCCTGTGACTTCTATAAACAATAAATTGAACCTGCCGTTCTTTTTGCTATGACTCTCATGAGGCCCCTCTTAATTCCTGCTCAGTACTTCTTGATTGGTCAATGTATCTGTCTATTTGATTTTCAGTATTTTCCACAACCATATTAGAAAACTTTGCAGCAGCTTTTTCCCCCTCCTTCATTATCGTCCGCACAAGACCACACTCCATACAAGTAGATTCGAAAAACCGTCTCCTCAAATCTCTAGTATTTTCTCATGATGAAATCAGCTCTCCATTTTCTACATTCCCTTTTCTTTGCGAATTGCTTAAGCTCTAAATTTGTCTGTCTGTATATAATAGAAATCCATACCGTTCTAAATTTTACGTGTGTATCTCATTTGACACGAGGAAAATCTTATAGACTAGGTACTGTATATCTGGTCCCAAAATTCTAACCTTGGTGTGCAATATTTTGACTTCCCAGATTATCTAAAATTGCATTTCCTATCAGTTTCTGCAACCTGCACGACATTAATGTAATTTGAGATGTCTATAAGAACGGGCACACCATAAATACAGGCACATTAGTACAGTGATGAATAAAGAGAAAAGAACAATAAGTCATCATCACGCTTAAATGAATACTTAAATATTCCAGAATGATTGAAAATTATAAAGAAAGAGGGAGAAAACGCTTAGAGAAAGAATGAAAGGGAAAGAGAACAAGATAGAAAAATGAGAAGGGAAATTAAAGTAGAGGGAATTCAAGGAAGAAAAGAGGAAATATAAAGAAAAACGTACAACAACAACAATAGAATTGACGTTGGCGTAAGATTTGGGAAGTCGTAGGTTCGATCCCAGCGGCCGACCATTCTGACTCAGATATTTTTCAGGGTTTTTCTTGTCACACCATGCAAATGCCAGGACATCACCTTGAACATAGGTCCTGGCAGACACCTTCCCGACTCCTTTCCCCTCCCCTATCCCGGCGTAAGCCTTAGATATCTAAAAGCCATAAATAAAATTGGAAGGAAAATAGAAAGTTAACTAAAGAAGAAAGAAGGAAAGAGAAAATTTAGAGAATGAGAAAGAATTAAAATAGCATTAAGGAGTAAGGAGTGAGTTGGGTAACAATAAAGAGGAAAGAAAATAAAATTAGAAAGAAGTTGAGGGAAAGAGATTGAAAGAGAAAGGAAACGAAACAATAAAAGCAGCAAGTAAAATCTTAATGGAAATATTAGAAAAACGAGAGAAAACTAAGAAATGAAAGATAATGAGGAAATAAGAAGAGCTGAAAGAAGAAAGTGAAAAAAGGAAGGTATAAAGAAAAAACTTTAAAAGGAGAGGAAAATGAGTAGATGAAAAGTCAAAAGGAGACAATATGAGTAAATAACTAGGTAAAAGGATACAAAAAGGAAAAAAATAATTAAAGAGTGGGAAATTAATAAAGAGAGGAAAAAGAAAAAAGAGAGGAGGAAAGAAATATAGGGAGGAAAAAAGAAATAAAGAGAAGAAAAAGAAGAAAAAGAAACAAAGAGAGAAATATAGAAATAAAAAGAAATGAAGAGAGAAAAAGCAATAAAGAGAGGAATATAGAAATAAAGAAAAGAAAAATGAAATAGGGAGGAAAAGAAATAAACATAACTTAAAGAGAAAGCAAAAGAATGTGATAGGAACCAAAAGACACAGTACAATATGAAAAATGGATTCACTTACATTCATTTTTCTTCCTTTCGTTGTTTCTCCAACTATAGCATTTAGTTTTCCGCGTCAATATTATAATAACAGGTAATTTTGAACTCTCTAATGAGCAGTGTTGGGGAATTTGTCGTGTGTATCAGTTCCTTATTAACACCCAAGCATTGTATGAAAAGAAATCGTGGGTGGTTCACTGAATCCAGTAACTTACATACAGTCAATTATGATGTATATATGTATGCCAGACACGAAGTATTATTACGTATTGATATTAATATAGTAATCACGCAGCTCCGGTTACTAGCCATGGCTTGTTGGATACCTGTTTGTTTTTGATATTGACTAAGCAGGACTGCCTTTTACTTCCCTACCTAAAATATCCATGGAATGTGTGTGTGTATATATATATTATCACTACGAAATGAAAGAGCAAGAGGTTACTAACTTCGCATTTTCAAACTGTGATTTACTCAAAGTTAACGTGAGGTTTCACCGGCAAGAGTTACACTGTAAAAAAAAAAAATACACTTCTTGTAGATATCTATTCTCAAATTCGCTTTGTTTATAAAAGAAATATAAGTAATGTGATGTAACTCCTATGGAGATATGACCATATATATAATCCTCAGGCGTCGCTATTACACTTATTGACAAATACAAATTTAATAGTATTTTCTTTTCAAACCGTAGGAAATATTTTCACCGTCTTTAGAATGAAATTTCACCGCTGAGTACCTGATTGTTCAGATGGACACATTTTTAGAAACGTTTAATAGTGTTTGTTGTAATGGTATTTTCATTCACTTTTTCAACTATATTTCACCCTTAATTAAACTGCTTATTAACGTTTCGAAAATACTATTTTTCATCGTCCACTTTTGACTTTGAATCTAACGTTTATTCTTAATGAATCTCTTTTCAACCTTTATTAAACGTCGGATAAACCGTTGAATAGGTGGGCATATACAATGTTGAAAATAAGTTTCTAAAATATTTGTTTTCATCATCCACCTCTTGACGATGAAGACTGTTATTCTTATTTTTACCCCATGAGCAAGATGAATCCACATGATGGTGGACCGAAGCGTCTGCATTTGTGGCGACTGCGTTCAAGGCTATACGCATTTCTTTTACTACAGAGCAAAATTCTTCATAAAAGCAATAGTAAAAGAGTAGTGACTCTAAAGACGACTCCGTAACTGAGTGTTACACTGGTTAGCGTGACGAGTGTGAAAAGTTCCAGCTTCGAACCCCACAGCAAACAGTTGGGAAATTGACTAATAATTTCATATATCATTATGAAAGAAACGGGCAAAATCCAACTAAATATGTATATCAATAAACAGCAACTAGCAACGATGCTTTGCTTTCGCCAACTGAAAAAGGTTGAACAGGTGGGCATAAGCAACATTTAAAAAGTTTCTAAAGCACGTTTGTTCATTGTCCGCTTCTTTACGATAAAAACTACTTATGTTTATTCTAAACGTTGATTTCAATCCTTTTCTCAGCAATTATTCAACGTTGAACAGCTGGACATTTCGGTACATATACCTGGTACAATTCGATACTAACGTTTAATCTACGTATTTTTACATATCAACGATTTGTCTTACAGAATGTATCAGAATGAACAGATTTCGAGGTTTAGAATTTCCGAGTACCGTTTACCTTTACAGAGCTGACGGGTTTTAGAGGAAATTTACAATCGTTGGAATTCGGAGGAAAATAAAGAATTTTCTTCCATCGGCTCTTATACATGAAAAGCCCTTAATTATTCTTTCGAAATTGTTCAAGGTACGTTTGAAAGCTTATAGACCACAGATTGAAAACTGTATAAAACAAATGTTTATTTATTTGCGCCATACGTTAAAAAAAGCATAAAATTGGAATAGAAAAAATGATTTCCGGAAATTTTGAGTCGTTCTGAGTACAGTGCCTACCGATAGGAACAACATAGTTGTGAACTACGCAACGACCTTTCGCCTGCGAAAACATTTCTTCCTCAAGTAATCCCTAAAATTGTTCAACAAAATTTTGTCGGATCGTGACATCGAACGGTTCAGAAACAATGTAGTACACCGTACCGGAAATTAGTTTATTAATGAATTTGTGTTTAGAAGGCTGCCTAATATGATTGAACATTCAATTATTCAATTATGATTCAATCATAATATGATTGAATTCTATGATTCCTAATATGAATATTCTATGATTCCTAATATGAATGATTCCTAATAATTGAATCCTAATATGATTCAATTATTTACTGACATTTATTTAATAAGATGCTGAATTTGTTTTATAGTGCTAAATTAAAATAAAATCGAACTGACAATACAAATTGTTATTGTTAATTTTGTTTGATAGTACGGATAATAGCTGTCCTGTCACGGTTATTGTTTAACAATGGTTTTATTCATACGATTTAGTCTTAACAATACCCAAAAGTTATTACTAAAGAAATATTTTTAATGTTCGCACATTTCGAATAGACGTGCTGAATTATCAGCGAGAGTACTTTCTGGCTTCCTTGATGGCCTATCCCCTGTGATAGGTCACCAAAAGGAGCCACTAATTGTATTCCTCATCAACAACGCAGGGCGTCTTATCGGTGCAGCCGGTTGCACCTAGTAACTTTGTCGATGATATTGCACTGAGGGGAATGGAGGAAAAGGGGTCATCGCCTTGGAAGAAAACCCGCTACAAGAAACCTCAAAGTGTGATGTTTCTTTTATCGGTGTAATGTAGACCTAGAGCGGTGAGGGTCTATTCTACAATAAAACCTGTGGAGTGTGGACCATTCTATGAAAGACTAAAATGATCTTTCTCAACGACAGAAACGTTGGCTGCGATTACCAAATGTGCTGGGGAGCTCGTGAGTCGAGTATCTGAACCCAGACAGCGCTGAGTTTCACACCATCTTTATTCGTATTTTTCTGTGGCATTTTAGCTGAATGCGTTCTTGAAAAAAAAAAAATCTGTGAACTAGTTGGTCTTATTTAGAACCCGAAGGGAAAAGGAACGAACTGAAATCCATTACGTCCTGTAAGTAGTTGAAGTTCAACTATGGCTGACTTTTCTGTCTCCCATATATTTTCACCAATAACCTCAGTTATTAGCGTTCTTCTAGACGAGTTATAAGTCTTCTCCGTTCATGTCGATCTCGCACTTTCCTTTTTGTTATGGCTTACGATTTCTCTACCATAATACTATCAACCATACATTCATTTGCATTATTTAGTGTTACTCAAAAGCAGAGCCATCGTCCGTTCCGAGTCCTGGTAATCCATCTATTGGGCCTCAGCGAGTCTTTGTTTTAGGCGAATATGGTTCTATGAAAGAGATATTGAATATATTATTTAATCAGCTGGGGGCGGGGATTTTTATGTTTAACAAAATTTTGTCAGACCACGAGCTTCAAAACGTTGAAAAAAAAACACTACTTTAAATTACGTAAAAGGGGTACGTAAGAGAAGGTAATTACTTCTGAAATGTATGGTCGCTTCTAAATTTTCATTTCGAGCGCTGATCATTCAGCAGGGCGGAATATAGTTTCCGCTAAGGCATTTGACTTTATTACAGACGTATTACGCGTCAGCAAGTCTAGGATTTGGAGCTGCCGAAAATGACAGCGGATGAGCGAAACGTGACACATTTTGTCGAAGAGGACCGTTACGCCTTTTCGGAAATTGCAATAATTACAGAAATTTCGGCAACATTAGTATTATGGAATTTGACAACTAATTTGCAGAAAATAATAAAAAAAAATCGAGAATATAGGTCGCACTGATTTAAACTTGGGAATGTGGTAACATTTGTTTAAGTGTTACCTAAAGTTCCCTCACAGCAGACATGGATCAATTAGAATTGGACTTATTCCCCAAGCTGAAACAACCTATGCGTCATTTTCCTTACTGGAGGAGGTGTGTGCATGGACTATTTCTCAGCATGATTCATAAATGCCTAAAGGTCATACATGTAATAATGTCAGATAAATTCAATTCAATTCAATAGACCATTCTTAACACTTGTCAATTCATAATGCCACATACTACAGGACTAATAAAGTCACGTGCCGCTTCCTTAAATTTCGCACTACAACTATAGCTAAGACGTTTATCGGTTATTTTTAAACTAGCCAGTAACTTTAAAGCTGGTAGGACTTTTTCATTTAGTTCACTTTCTCCATTTAAAGAATTCCCACTTATACACTTTCTCTTGTTGTCATAGGATCTGCCCTACGTTTTTGCTACAAAATTATGTTGTTTTTTTACAGTGTATCCCTTTTGTCATTCCATACAATGTACGTTCTTCTTGGTGCCATAATTAACTTGTTTTACTTTCCACTCTCTTTTGGGGCTTTTCCTTGAATTCCATCTTATAATTCACTCACTCTCCTCGCTCAAACGCCTCGATTTTTAAGATTTTTCAAAATATTTAAAAAACTAAGAGCACTATCAAAAATGTAAGTTTATAGCGCACTAGAACTTACAGATTACTATAAAATACAATGCACAGTGATCTCGAAATCTTGTCGATTGATGAGTGCTGAGACTTCAATTAAATAATGACGTCATAATCTTTGAAAACGTATCACTCATCAATGGACAAGATCTCGAGATTGCTGTCCATTGTATTTGATAGTAATTTGTAAGTTCTAGTGCGCTATAAACTTACATTTTTGATAGTGCTATTAGTTTTTGAAATAATTTTAAAAATGGGGGGAGGGTTGGAGCGAGGAGCCTTCTTAACAGGGAAATATTTGGATAGTTCTTGGTGTAAGATTACCTTGCCGTAATTTTTAAAAATCTATGTTGAAACTGTCCGTACCCAAAAACTTTCGAGCGGTACAATAACACAACATTTCAAAATTGATACTGTTATGGATCGTAAAACATATATTAAAATATCAAAACTTTGATGAAATAGATATAGGCGATATGTCTATATCTTGATATATATATATATTCGCTATATCGCAGCTATCAATATTGACAATATTGATACATTGCAATTGGTGGATATCTATTAACTTTATATTTTCAATAATCGATAGATTCGACACAAATATAATTATATCGATGAAATATTGTATATGAATATTGTAGAGGTATAGTGAAAGATAGATTAATCATACTTAAGTAAATATCTCGAACTAGAATGTCATAGATAATCATTAGAGCTGGAGCATGGTGACACAGTGAAGTGTTACATAATAAAAAACACAATTCCAAATACCAGAAGCGGCCTTTTTCTCTAAAGTTTTATCTGTCTTCTCAATAGTTACACGTAGCAAATGCTGTGACTGTACTTTGAAATAAGCCCAAGGAGAGGAAGCTGGCAAGAATGAGGACTAAGAGGAGAGACGCAACTGGATAATATTGGCACGAATACTCATATCTGATTGGCTCTAAAGAAATATTCTTTGCAATTTGAAAAGTATAAGCATCTTTACAACCTTCTTAAAGACAGCGCAAAGTTAATACAGCTTTAGAGAAATCGTCTGTCTAATCATTGGTCCGATTTAAAAGCTATTGTAAGGGATATTAAGAAAAACAAACATTTTCTAAATTGCTGCGTTTACAATATTTTCTTATTGATAATATTTTTCAAAGTAGGTTATTAATAAATGAAGTAAACTATCAAATCTTTTGTGAGAACATCCTTCAGGCTAGGCTACCGCGTTACTATTATGTGTTCTTTGGGTTGTCTATCTTTCAGTGACTTTAACTAACAGTTTTACGTATCAAAAATGTATTTTCGCGTCTTTATACAAAATGAGAAAAAGAAAAAGGTTTGATCCAAATCGGTGAATTTATTCAAAAGTTATTTTGAGTGGTGTTAAAAAAGAAAGAAAGAATAAGGGGAAAAAGAAAAACAAGTTTGACTTTGCTTCGTCATTCTGTTTGTTTTTTTCTGTTCTCACCAGAATAGGTGAAGTTCCCATGATTATCAAAAAACAGGAAATTTCATGTTGTCTGTAATCGGATACATAATGTTAATTGCAAGCTAAGAGGGTGACCTCTTGACATTTGCTTCTATCCTCTTGTCTGCTTCTCTTTTCCCCTTCCCTCTCTCTTGCACACCTTCCTCTGCTGCTGCTTACCTGAACCAATAGCTTTGTTGAGTATGTGTGTGTGTGTGTGTGTGTAACAGACACGGAGTGAAGAACAAGTTCAAGGTCGTTAAATGTCGAGTTAACAATTGGTGTAAACGTTAGATATCAAAGACATGGAAAACGAAAGCAGAAACTGAGAAACACACACACACACACACAGAGAGAGAGAGAGAGAGAGAGAGGGAGGGAGAGAGAGAGAGCACTAACCTGAAGGTTTTGGCACAGAGAAGAGATCGGAAAGTTCGTGTGTGGGTTACTCGACTAAAGAAAGATTCTTATCTGTTGAAAGTCATTAGCATTATTTTTGTTTTGCCGATATATCCTGCTCTTTCTAAACGAACATAGTCGCCTACATTCGTTCTGATCTCCCACTTACTTCTTCGCAATAAGATCATTTCAAATTTTAAAAAGTTGGAGCTGCAATTCTACTAATAACCGCAAAGGCTCCGTTATCCCTTGATAACATTTTAACCACACAAGCATTAAGTTGGCAATACTGACAACTGCTGTGCTTAGGTTCCGGAAAATCCACAGTACTTGTATCGAATAATGCTTATACTAAGTTTGGTGCAGCTAGGTCTACTTGAATGGAAGCAATTTGAACAATTTACTTTTTAGAAAATGGCCTGACAACACTGAACCATTGCACCAATCAAGACGGTTTCAGGGGCTCTTAGCTAGTCTAGGCAAGACCTTTCCAACGACATCTCAAACATCTCTCTACGCCTTGTAGTTCCTGATATTTCATTTCTGGACCCAAACGGACGGACACCATGAGCGGGAATAGAAGATTCCTTTTGGTATAGCTTTGCTATCAAGGGACCTAAAATTGGAGGGAGTAACTAAATGCACAGGTTGTTTTAAAAACATACAGGCAATATTTCAGGAAGCAATGTTCTAATGTAGAAGAATGAAAATTGATTCTACAAACCTTTGTTAAAATATTAATAGTTTGGAGGGTCCAGGCACCCAAAGTTAACGAGGCATTGTCACAAATGACGTAGTTATCTTGACAAATAATAACGTAAGCGAAGAGTCGTTAACACAAATAGGAGTCACTGATTTAAACCACTGAGGTACACGCATTCGGCTTCATACTTAAGAAGTTCAGTGTCTCTATATGGATGTCAGAATTCCTTATGCTTTCCATTGAAAGGGACGTCATAATGGAAACACTAGACTACAATCAGACAACTTTGCTCTAGTAAGGGAGAGAAAAATTGATTTTTTATTTCTACCGTGAATAAGCTGAGCGCTCTAATAGCCCATTCAGTATCATTATTAATTAAAACAATAAGGATGACATCCCCCTACAATGTAAATTTTTATTTTTTTTCTGCTTTTTAAGATTTTATAAGTAACAATAGAACAGCCCCGTTATGATTAAATAATGCAGTTTTTTGTTGCATAAAAAGAGGTGACTTGCAATATTTCTCTTGTCGTCGCCAGAGGGCAGAATGTTAGAAAACAGCAGAGTCATCTAGCGTTAATTTAAAGAACTCCCTGAACATTTGCATGCAAACAGATAAATATACTATCTTTAGTTACAAATTAGAACAGCTGAGTACGGAAAGGGACCTGAGACACATTTCTAAAGTAGTTAATTGAGTATTTAAGTTGTGTTAACTGTTAACATAGGTTTATATTCTAACATAAAAGCAACCCCAGCTCAAACTTTTAAATGGTATTCTTAATATTATAACTCAAATTTTCATTTGATATTTTTTTTTCATAATTATCCCAATGTGACTAGGGACTCCTTTTGCAACAACCTGTTCATTTATTCCGCTTTATAGTTATATAATTTAAATCTGCGTTGACTGTCATGAGCTTACCCAATCCTATCGTAAATCCTAGTAGGACACATAGTCAAAATAAGAAAAAAAAAAGTTGTTTTCACGTTCATATCCTCTATCTACTTCAACTGTTTATTCAACGATTGCACGCTATTTAAACATTTAACCGTTGATAGAACGTTAAAGATGTGGACATTCAACGGTGATATCAACCTGTGTGCTACTGGGGAATTTAGAGCACCAAAAGAAAAAAAATACCACGAGCCGCCACTGCATTTATTATCTAATTTCTTCGTAATCAATGTCCTAATCAGTTTTTGTTTCCTCTTCCTCTCTAGTATCACTCCTCTTTCCAGTACTTTCTCATTATGTATTTTCTTGTAATCAGCTGTTTTCCGTTCTTCAGTTCCTCATTTAGAATTATGTCCAATGTTTATCATTTCCTCATAGAATCTACGATCTTGCTTTACATATAACACAGTTCTTCATACAGAAACATTTTATTAAATCAGTTTTCTTAACGTTTTGACTATGAAACTACAGAAACAGATTTTGTCTTGCTCATATTTCTCAATTGCAATTTTCTTTTTTTTTCTTTTTTTTTTTTTGCTCTCTTCTTATTTTAATTTATAATACTTTTCCAACATTTGCAACAACAAACATTGCCTCCTTTTTAAAATTCATACAACGAAAAAAATATAACCTGACTTTTCTCACCTATTTCCGTGAATTGTGTAAAACATTGAAAGTGCAATAGGAACCAATAGGTAATAATTATTTATACAAAGAAACGTGTAAAATTCTTTGTTACCGCCCATACAATTCATTTTCTCTTATCTTATGTAAAATTCTTCGAGAAGAAGAAGAACATAAAAAACGTGAGCGAGGTGCCGCGGATTAAATTCAAAACTTTTCGGTCAGTAATCTGACGTTTTAGCTACTACACCAACCGGCCGATCTGCAAAACCACGTTTTCGCACCACCCTATATGCTCATACAGTAAAGCGGATGACTCCAACCTACGGCTCGCGGGCTATTTTCACTGGTCCCGAAATAAATTCAAAATTACAGTTAGTACTTGTAAATTCTACATTCGATTTAAAAGAAAATAATTTTAAATACAAGAATTTTTTATCTTTGAATATTATACAGACATATAGGCCCTAGTTTGTGTTAATTTTTTTATATTTATACAAATTGCAAAGTAATTATATGACAATTACTATAGAGAAAAGTAACCAAATTTCGCCTAGTAGCCTAATTTCGCCCACACACGTTTCTGAGTTACTATGAGTTTGAAAATACTGCAGTCGATCTTCACATCAAAAGTAAAGCGCGAACAATTCATACTAGAAAGTAAAAAATAATTTTGTTTCTGCATGACTAAAAAGAAAAGCATCAGGCGCTCTCTCATATTAGTCACTTTATAAATTCTTTAATTGGCGCGCTTCATGCTATTGTTTTTAGTGATGCATAAACAAAATTATTTTTAACTTTTTAATACGAATTGTTTGAGAAAAGTATGTCTTTAAAAAGTCTTTTATTAATATTTTTTTTTTCGAGTTTTTTCGGTGTTCAGATACTTTTTTCAAGCTAATATCAATATTTTGTGACCCAAATCCAAAAGTGCTTTGCAGCCAGTCAAACCCAATACCGTTGTAGGCTATTATTTAATATGTTAGAATAAAGAAGTTCATATTTTTTAAAAATATATATATTAAAATAGAAATATATAAAAGTAACAATGGCATATTGTATTGTCACCCAACTTAACGTCGCTATGCAAAATTTCATCATTGTATAACGTCGGAAAATGAGCTGAATTATCGTTGCAAGATTTGAGGACACCATGAACCATTGTGACCTAAAGAAAAGGCTGTAAAAATACTCATATTTGATATGCTGAAAAGGCAAATTGATATTGAAGACCTATATTTATTTTATGAATGTAAATATAGATTTTTCTTATGAGTACACATCATCTAAGGTACACAAGACACTATGTGTAAATGAGTGAGCTATATGCGAGTGTTTGAGTGCAAGTATGTGTACTTTACTGCAATAGATGGCTCGAAAGTTGCGTAATGCCTACATAAAAATGTAGAATGTAAAACAAATTAATTTATATTGCAATCTTAATATTGAACAGAATTATTTTATATGCTTTTAATATCATTTGATGTTCATTGTAAGATATGTTATTTTTCGTTTTGATTTATTATGTGTAAACTTAAGACTCCAAGATGCATTCTGTAAAGTCTATATATAAGTTTGTTTATGGGAATCACACAGGGCAACTCTAAGAGATAAAATTTTATTAATGAATTCCAGCCGTTATAAAATAAATATTAATGATCACACATGTTCTCTTTCGTTAAATATATTAATGGCAATTCTTTGACTACTGTAAAAAGCAGAACTCTTGCGCGGATTAACTGCTACACAGTAACCCTGCTCGTTTTTATTCTTGTAGATCAAAGCAGTGCGTAATGGCCACAGGACCTGCATTTGGTAAAGGGAAACCCACGAGTTTCTATTTTTTTAGCCTGCCTTAAGTTGAGAAGTGAAAGTCCTCAGCTTAAGACAGTCAGGGTAGTAGGGACGATGAAAAAGTTAACCACCATCACTACAATTTCAAAAATTATATTCAATTATTTAGTATAGAACTTTGATATTAGTTGTTTACTTACAAAAATGGATCATGTTTCCATCTGGCAAATACAACTCCCTGAACCTAATGTACCAATAATCTCTCATCTTCGGTTGACTTGTCGGAGAGGAATTAAAGAATAAGAACATAACGAAAGAAGAAAACAAGAAATAAGAGAA
This sequence comes from Lepisma saccharinum, assembly GCA_022664845.1. Lineage (NCBI taxonomy): Eukaryota > Metazoa > Arthropoda > Insecta > Zygentoma > Lepismatidae > Lepisma > Lepisma saccharinum. Next base: position 7,274 of record JAGDQP010003848.1, on the reverse strand, counting down.
TAGTATTAATAGCATTCATAAAACTTGTTTAAGAACCTTTTTCTTTCTTTCTTTAGATTCGGAGTGTAATGAATGACTGATCACTATGCTTATATGGAATCTTCGCGGATAGATTCAAATTTTGCGGTCGACCACCCAGACTATAAGGTTTTGCATCAGTTTCACCAGGCGAATGCCGGAATGGCACCTTAAGTAAGTTCCTGGCCGAAACGTTTCCCATCCTCTACCTACCATCCCTGTCTGATACAAAAATATCAAAAGCTATCAATTGCAAATGAAATTCGTGTCAAACATATTTATTAGTAATGTAGTCCTATAACAAACCGCTGTCATTTACCATGTTTACAGTCAGAGTTACGTTTCCGTGTCTTTCCAGTCGAAAAGTGAGTATGTTTTGTTGAATGTGTCTCAAGGTAAAACGACCAAATAATGGTGGTAATAAAACGATCAGCTAACATGTAATTTACAACTAGTGAGGCGGAACCGTAAAATAAATGCTCACAGTCGTTTGGAATCAAATATGAACCTATATTTAAAGGAAATAAAGAGAAATATTCATACCTTCTAGCTATACCTTTTAGAAAATATTATTTCGATTGAGATAATTATAAAGTATGAATCCTTATTTCCTCCCCTTTTGTAACCTTCATTTTGCTCGGAAATTTAGAATTTTGGGTGTGTTACTAACTAGACTCTGGTCTTTATTTTGGAATTTCATTTTAATCTCAACATTGTAAAAAAAAAAAAAATAAAAAAAAAATGATGCAAATCTTTTGCGCACTTAAAGCGAGTGAAGTTTTGGTACACTTTAAATATATAAAGACGGTTTTACTAGAGTGTATCGCAATATCATACATGACAATATCAACTCTACTTTGCGAATTTGATTGTCTGGCACATACAACAATGTTACGTTTTTGGGGCTACAGATTTGACCTTGAGGATGTATCTGCTATACGCCTCCAATCATTTTCTTCAACCCACATCTATATGTGTTCTCTGCATGTGAGACCAAAGAAAAAAAAACAGAAAAGAAAGAAAAAAGAGAAGGGTCTATGCAACAAAACAGTCGCCCAAGAAGTTTTCCCCATTCTCTCCACATTTGGTAAAGGCCTGACTCAGTGGTGGCTGGTTGGTTTGCAGGACAGTCAGAGTTCACCAAACCCACCAACAAAAAAAAAAAAAAAACTATCTACATGTAGCACCCAATCTCGACCTTCCTTTTTTTCGCTCTTACCTTCTTATAAATTTATTGTAGGTCTTGTATATTCTTGTCCTGTTCTCTGCAATTGACATGATTTAAACCGTACTTTCTTTTTGCAGTAGTATGGTGATCTAACCTTACAGAGTTCTCAGAACCGAACAATCACTCATTACTTCTGTCCAACAACAACTGTATGACATAGGTAGACCTAGAAGTAAGCCTTTTTAATTTTTGGTTTAAAATTTAGACCACAATGTAATGAATTTTTCTCCGAATCAGATAATGAAAATGAACTTTCGAACAAGAAACGAAAACCAGATTTTAAACAAAAAATAAAAGTCTCTCTCTCTCTCTCTCTTTTTTTTTAGATTTAGTTCTTTGATATAACGATTAAAAACTGTTGTGTACATCCTTAATTTTGTATCAAAGTACTAACTACTGTATTTTGTCCACATAGTTTTTGTGTACCTGTAGGATGTACCGAGTTCTGACATTTATTCTCCAAATAATTTTGGAATCGAGAGACCGATTTAAGTACAGTCTATTTGTAACTAATAGAAAATAAATTACAATCTTTTACGTTACAGAAAACTGTACTCAAATAGGTCTACCCATTTTAAAGAAGAAATTTGCAGAAGAAATTTTACGACTGAGAACAAACTTTCGTCGCTGACTGTACCTACATGCTCGTCGCAAGACAAAACTTGGATGTGTTGAATCTTGAGACAAAAATTCAGATTTGTCTCAGTTCAAGAGATGAAAACTGCCAAGACACTGTGCATAAGAGGGAAGATTTCCAGAATACTCTTCAAGAAAATCGTGGAAACATGGTAATAAGTTTGTGCTGAATCAAGAGAATTATTTAGAAAGAGATTAATTTATATCACACTTTCTGCATTGTGTTGCAAGCAGACTACAAAATTGGTTAACTGCTGGAAAATAGAGGTGACACGTAACACGACAATTCCAAGAATCTTGTAGTGAGCATAATACTGGAAAACAAATTGCTAAATGATATTTGGTAAATGTAATATCTCACCGAATTCTACTCAGTGTATATTTTCTTTCTTTGATCATCAATTTGCACAAGAAAATGCCGTTCTGAATGTTGATTGCAACAAAGTTTAATCAAATAATAACTACAGCACTTGCAAAAATCAATTATATAGTTCGTGTACTTCTTGATCTTCTGTGTTTACATATTCAACAAATCTTGTGTGTTACAGTGAGAGAAATATAGGTATTGTCCTCTCTTTCACTCTGTGTACGTGTGTGGCTTGTTGTTGCAGAAAGGTTTATGCCCTTTAAGTAAAAAAAAAAGTTGTTGTTTTTTTAAGGTGAAGGTGAATTTAATGCAATACAAGCCGCATCAATGTTATTACTATTTAAATACATGTATTTATGTCTATGTTGAAAACATTTATGTACATTCACGCACAATAACATCACAAGATGTAAACAATAGCAGCTTGTCCTTGGACCTAATATCCTAACAACAAACAGATCCTATAATATGCACATTCTTTATCCTAACGGTAATTGAAATTAAATACTGTATACCAAACATCAAAATAATAGGTGATTTTCAATTCAATAATACAACTTATTTGCAAACTTAAATATGAATTCTTTCTGTTGACAAACGAACTTATTATTCAGTTCTATGATTCACAACCTGTTTCTATCCAGATTTAATTTTATGGTGATAGTTCAAATACTAATACCGATAAATAGTAAATAACTTCAATGAACAGTAGCATGGTTGCTACTTTAAATTTTCAAATACCGTTTGTATTAAGAAATCATATATACTACGTTATTACCGAAAAATTAATAAGAAAAAGTAGGAAAAGAGTTCCTGCATCTCTTATAATATCAAAAAAAGCTTATGCTACTATCTGTGGAGTAGAAAGGTAAACTTGTGCACTGTTAAACAAAAGAAAAGTTTGTTGTACACTTTTTTTGTATCCATTATTTCTTAAATTTATTTTCATGCGTACAAGAAGTGTAAGAACATGTGTACAAGAAGTAGCGGTATTTTATTACTTCTTTTTTGCGTACTTCTCTTTTGTTCTCATCATTTTAAATAAACTTCTTGTAGGTGTATCTATTTTCTTCAAAATATGCCCTGATAGCATTAGAATCACTAACTTGCACATCCAAAAATAATTTTTGCTAGTTATGTGAAGAACTTATTATGTCCTCGGTACTCCAGTTAATCACCTGGCTTCTATTCCGATTTCACTAAACTTCTTTTATTTCTTCGACGCTACGAGAACCACAGATCAATACACTTTTACTGGTAAAACTCCGTTTGTTATTATCCTTGTATATTTAATATGTCCATAATTGATCAAACTTTAAGTGCGCGAACGTGCACAAGAAGTGTAAATTTTTGCAAATGTGGCTAAGTGAAAAGGACTCAGTAAACTGTTTCTTGTTAAGAATAAATTGTGCTTTCTAGTTGATTAGTTTTATTTATCCTTATTTAATCCAATATTTTTTTTATTCAGTATTTATACTTTTCTTAATTTATTCTCACAAACTCTAGCCACCTATGGAATCACTTCTAAGTTCTAGGTCAAAATTCCTGTACACAACAAAACTCCAGGTTAATTTGCAACGATTAGCGAATTCGTAATAGAATGTTCAAGTACCTCTGTAGTCCGAGAATTCTCACAAATTAGTCATTCGCTCCAGTCATTATTTGATATTTGTCCAGCAGATGAATGCTTTGGGGTCATTCAGATGAAATCCTGGCCATTCTTTATATATTATTTACTTGATTTGTCCTTTTATGCACTGAACATAGAGCTATAACCCTGACGCGTCATAAGTGTAAATGATGACGTGCTTTGAGTTTTCATCAGGTGAAGGAAGCGGCCAAAACCCTACTTTAACTATACGAGGCACTCCTCGCTCTCATCCCCGCTTTTTAACAATTTCTCGAAATCTAATAGCACTACCAAAAATTTTAGAACATAGTGCACTAGTTCTAGCATCTTCTCCATTGAGACTTTAATTAAATAATGACGTCATAATCTTTCAATACGTATCACTCATCTAAGGAGATCTCGAGATCGATGCCCTTGGACTTCACAGTAATTTGTAAATACTAGTTCACTAGGCCTAAATTCTCAAATTTTTAATAGTGCTCTTAGATTTTTGAAATATTTTGAAAACTTAAAAATGTGGGAGTGGACGCAATGAGACTCCTTAACCACGGGGATTGAGTTCGGGATTTTCTTCTCGTTTCCCTTCTCCTACATGTCTACCAGACACGTATCTGGAAGATGATTTTGGGATGGGTACACGGGCTTCCGGGAGGGGGATCTAAGGTGTGTCTGGGTAAGTAATGTATACTGACGCCTAAAATTATACTAATTCAGCATATAACTCTGAGAGATGTTCCGGATTCACCCGTTAATACGTTCCTGATCTCCACTTAGATGCTTCCTTTGCTTTCTCGGCTCATCTTCAAAATATGACAAGTTGTCATTCACTTTCCTTTTTAAAAAAATGGAATGAAAAAGAAAGCATCTTTAGAGACAGAGATGAGACAATATTTCACATCAAGTTCTGGGCCTGAATAAAAGATAAAACCTTAACTAAATTAATTTATATTTCTGGATCTAAACTTATCCTCATTTGAAGGATATTACCCCTTTTTAGTTTGTAATTTTGGGGGGAAATTATGTTAAATAAATGAAAGAAATCCTATAGTCACCATGCCCAGGGATTTGTTGATTTTATTATTTAAATCAAAATTTTTTATTTAAATAACTTGCGACACTAAACACAAACTACTAAGTTTGTTTTTCCTTTCCAAATACCTTAACCAGAAAAATGAAAATAAAATTCACGAATTCGCTGCGAAAGATAGCCAAGAAAACAGGCAATTACATCAACTTGTAATAATTTTGAAAAGGCAGGAAGATATGACGTTACTTACTTATGGTCATGAAGAACGGCAGTTCTTCGAGTGACGCCAAGAAATGAGTCTCTTAGCGGCACTCACATATATACAGGTAATTTCGGATCAAGCGAAGTATACGCCCGATTTTGATACTTGAATTTGCATTTGAAAGCTTTTTTTTCCATACTAAGACACAGAAGGAAAAATGGGTCGGTAGGAACTCGCTGGACCCCCGAAGGCGGTTCAAAAACAAAATCAGAATTTCACATTTCTGGTGATATCACTGACCCCAGACTATATGATCGGCCAAAACTTGCGGAATCGTAATCTATTTCAATACCTTTCAAACGGTGTATCACACGTCAAAATCGGTGAAGGGGTTCAAGAATTATGATTTTTCTAGCCCAATCACAGAAGTTTCAAAAATGATAGAAAAGGACCTCTGTCATTCTGTCTGTCTTTTTGCTTCATCAAAAAATGGTTGTTACCAGGGAGGGTTGGGGTCAATTGCGGGCCTTGTAGAGGCAAACTGATGCATATTTTGTTGATAGGGGTAACCGATTTTGAGATACGGAGCCTACCATGGTCCAAAATGGACTTTTTTAATGAATACTATGCATTTTTTTTGTAATATGAAACCTTACAAAATAAGTGATATCAGTATAAAAAAAACCTTACGAGGTTAAGGGAAGAGTGACGCAAGAATTCTGCTCACAAATGAAGTTATATCCATTTTGCAAGTAACTAGGAAACTTCTACGTTACTTTCGTCTATATATGATGAATGGTTTCAGAGAGGTATACATAGCAATTAAGTTCGAAAAAGAAACAATATACACTGTTTATATATATCGGCTTTCCTTCTAAAATGACACCTTGTCTTCCCTTCTCCCTATGCAATTGCAAATTTTATAATCGCGTTTGCCTCTTTTCTCCAGGTTACATTTTTCTAACCAAATATTAGAAGATTTAAGCTTAGTAAGATAAATTTTATTTCATTTCACTTAGTTTTCAGATCTCAAAATTGCACTATCAATTTGGGAACACCCCATGACAATATTCCATAAATCATGACAGCTATTTTGAAGCCACGGTCGTTTACTGGTAGAGCGCTCACCTCTGGTCTGTGGAGTCCCCGATTCGATCCCGGCTCGTCCCATGTGGGCTTTGTGGTGATCAAAAACCATGTGCGTGGATTGTCTCACGGTTCTCTCGTTTCCTCCCACTTTCTTCATTCCACCAATTCTCCCATCATCATCCATTCGGTCTGATCCAAAGTTGCCTAAAGGTCTTAGATGAAATTCAATTCAATGAGAGCTATTTAATGCAGTCAAATCAATAGAGGATAAGCAGCTTTACGTTTTCATCCTTCATCATACACATAGGTAAACTTTACACTTCCATTAAGTATAAATTGCTTTTAAGCAATTTGTGAAAAAAATTAAATAATTTGATATAAATACACACAGTAGGTAATGTTACGAAACAACAATTTTTGTCTGTGTTCTTTTTCATATGCATTACAAAAATAAACATATTTATAATACAAATTGTAAACTTATAATGTGAATTGGGTTCCTACGTTCTCTTCTAATATTTCGACAATCAAAATGAACCAATCAAATAGTTCGTTAAAATTCTAGGTCGATCACTTTGGTTTTGGTTTACATCATAAGAGCATATCATAACGAAAGGATTAAAGGGGAAATTTCAAGCTTACAAAATCAAATCACAGTTAATGATTTAAAAATATTGCATTATATTTCTACTTTTTTAAATTTAAAAAATCTATTTTGATTTAAATCGTTGATTTAAAAGAAAATCATCTGATTCAAATCGCGATCTAAGTCATAATTTAAATCACTTTGATTTAATTCATACAACCCTGCCACAAAGTAAAAACTCGTAACGAAGACCTCTGCTATTGTGTTCTTAAAGTTTGAATTCGAACCCAAAATTCTCAGTTTTAATATGAAACTATATTTTCTTATTTTTATTATATTTTGTGAGAGAGAAATTTCGTTTCATGCAGGTTCTAAAAGGATTTTAGTTTTTTTTAAAAAAAATCTCTTCCACGTTGGACAATTTCGGTTTTGAAAATACATTACACAAAGAAAATAAATTAGATTAGCAGCAAGTAACGTAATTGTGTATA